>JAUMJK010002497.1:0-47218 GCA_033558105.1 Coccyzus lansbergi
CTTTGGACGAGTTAGGAGGCTTTGGACTTGAGGGACGAGTTAGGAGGCTTTGGACGAGTTAGGAGGCTTTGGACTTGAGGGACGAGTTAGGAGGCTTTGGACGAGTTAGGAGGCTTTGGACTTGAGGGACGAGTTAGGAGGCTTTGGACGAGTTAGGAGGCTTTGGACTTGAGGGACGAGTTAGGAGGCTTTGGACGAGTTAGGAGGCTTTGGACTTGAGGGACGAGTTAGGAGGCTTTGGACGAGTTAGGAGGCTTTGGACTTGAGGGACGAGTTAGGAGGCTTTGGACGAGTTAGGAGGCTTTGGACTTGAGGGACGAGTTAGGAGGCTTTGGACGAGTTAGGAGGCTTTGGACTTGAGGGACGAGTTAGGAGGCTTTGGACGAGTTAGGAGGCTTTGGACTTGAGGGACGAGTTAGGAGGCTTTGGACGAGTTAGGAGGCTTTGGACTTGAGGGACGAGTTAGGAGGCTTTGGACGAGTTAGGAGGCTTTGGACTTGAGGGACGAGTTAGGAGGCTTTGGACGAGTTAGGAGGCTTTGGACTTGAGGGACGAGTTAGGAGGCTTTGGACGAGTTAGGAGGCTTTGGACTTGAGGGACGAGTTAGGAGGCTTTGGACGAGTTAGGAGGCTTTGGACTTGAGGGACGAGTTAGGAGGCTTTGGACGAGTTAGGAGGCTTTGGACTTGAGGGACGAGTTAGGAGGCTTTGGACGAGTTAGGAGGCTTTGGACTTGAGGGACGAGTTAGGAGGCTTTGGACTTGAGGGACGAGTTAGGAGGCTTTGGACGAGTTAGGAGGCTTTGGACTTGAGGGACGAGTTAGGAGGCTTTGGACGAGTTAGGAGGCTTTGGACTTGAGGGACGAGTTAGGAGGCTTTGGACGAGTTAGGAGGCTTTGGACTTGAGGGACGAGTTAGGAGGCTTTGGACGAGTTAGGAGGCTTTGGACTTGAGGGACGAGTTAGGAGGCTTTGGACGAGTTAGGAGGCTTTGGACTTGAGGGACGAGTTAGGAGGCTTTGGACGAGTTAGGAGGCTTTGGACTTGAGGGACGAGTTAGGAGGCTTTGGACGAGTTAGGAGGCTTTGGACTTGAGGGACGAGTTAGGAGGCTTTGGACGAGTTAGGAGGCTTTGGACTTGAGGGACGAGTTAGGAGGCTTTGGACGAGTTAGGAGGCTTTGGACTTGAGGGACGAGTTAGGAGGCTTTGGACGAGTTAGGAGGCTTTGGACTTGAGGGACGAGTTAGGAGGCTTTGGACGAGTTAGGAGGCTTTGGACTTGAGGGACGAGTTAGGAGGCTTTGGACGAGTTAGGAGGCTTTGGACTTGAGGGACGAGTTAGGAGGCTTTGGACGAGTTAGGAGGCTTTGGACTTGAGGGACGAGTTAGGAGGCTTTGGACGAGTTAGGAGGCTTTGGACTTGAGGGACGAGTTAGGAGGCTTTGGACGAGTTAGGAGGCTTTGGACGAGTTAGGAGGCTTTGGACTGAGGGACGAGTTAGGAGGCTTTGGACGAGTTAGGAGGCTTTGGACTTGAGGGACGAGTTAGGAGGCTTTGGACGAGTTAGGAGGCTTTGGACTTGAGGGACGAGTTAGGAAGCTTTGGACGAGTTAGGAGGCTTTGGACTTGAGGGACGAGTTAGGAGGCTTTGGACGAGTTAGGAGGCTTTGGACTTGAGGGACGAGTTAGGAGGCTTTGGACGAGTTAGGAGGCTTTGGACTTGAGGGACGAGTTAGGAGGCTTTGGACGAGTTAGGAGGCTTTGGACTTGAGGGACGAGTTAGGAGGCTTTGGACTTGAGGGACGAGTTAGGAGGCTTTGGACGAGTTAGGAGGCTTTGGACTTGAGGGACGAGTTAGGAGGCTTTGGACGAGTTAGGAGGCTTTGGACTTGAGGGACGAGTCAGGAGGCTTTGGACGAGTTAGGAGGCTTTGGACTTGAGGGACGAGTCAGGAGGCTTTGGACGAGTTAGGAGGCTTTGGACTTGAGGGACGAGTCAGGAGGCTTTGGACGAGTTAGGAGGCTTTGGACTTGAGGGACGAGTCAGGAGGCTTTGGACGAGTTAGGAGGCTTTGGACTTGAGGGACGAGTCAGGAGGCTTTGGACGAGTTAGGAGGCTTTGGACTTGAGGGACGAGTTAGGAGGCTTTGTACGAGTTAGGAGGCTTTGGACTTGAGGGACAAGTTAGGAGGCTTTGGACGAGTTAGGAGGCTTAGGACTTGAGGGACGAGTTAGGAGGCTTTGGACGAGTTAGGAGGCTTTGGACTTGAGGGACGAGTTAGAAGACTATGTACGAGTTAGGAGGCTTTGGACTTGAGGGACGAGTTAGGAGGCTTTGGACGAGTTAGGAGGCTTTGGACTTGAGGGACGAGTTAGGAGGCTTTGGACGAGTTAGGAGGCTTTGGACGAGTTAGGAGGCTTTGGACTTGAGGGACGTGTTAGGAGGCTTTGGACTAGTTAGGAGGCTTTGGACTTGAGGGAAGAGTTAGGAAGCTTTGGACGAGTTAGGAGGCTTTGGACTTGAGGGACGAGTTAGGAGGCTTTGGACGAGTTAGGAGGCTTTGGACTTGAGGGACGAGTTAGGAGGCTTTGGACGAGTTAGGAGGCTTTGGACTTGAGGGACGAGTTAGGAGGCTTTGGACTAGTTAGGAGGCTTTGGACTTGAGGGACGAGTTAGGAGGCTTTGGACGAGTTAGGAGGCTTTGGACTTGAGGGACGAGTTAGGAGGCTTTGGACGAGTTAGGAGGCTTTGGACTTGAGGGACGAGTTAGGAGGCTATGGACGAGTTAGAAGGCTTTGGACTTGAGGGACGAGTTAGGAGGCTTTGGACGAGTTAGGAGGCTTTGGACTTGAGGGACGAGTTAGGAGGCTTTGGACGAGTTAGGAGGCTTTGGACTTGAGGGACGAGTTAGGAGGCTTTGGACGAGTTAGGAGGCTTTGGACGAGTTAGGAGGCTTTGGACTGGAGGGACGAGTTAGGAGGCTTTGGACGAGTTAGGAGGCTTTGGACTTGAGGGACGAGTTAGGAGGCTTTGGACGAGTTAGGAGGCTTTGGACGAGTTAGAAGGCTTTGGACTTGAGGGACGAGTTAGGAGGCTTTGGACGAGTTAGGAGGCTTTGGACTGGAGGGACGAGTTAGGAGGCTTTGGACGAGTTAGGAGGCTTTGGACTTGAGGGACGAGTTAGGAGGCTTTGGACGAGTTAGGAGGCTTTGGACTTGAGGGACGAGTTAGGAGGCTTTGGACGAGTTAGGAGGCTTTGGACTTGAGGGACGAGTTAGGAGGCTTTGGACTAGTTAGGAGGATTTGGACTTGAGGGACGAGTTAGGAGGCTTTGGACGAGTTAGGAGGCTTTGGACTTGAGGGACGAGTTAGGAGGCTTTGGACGAGTTAGGAGGCTTTGGACTTGAGGGACGAGTTAGGAGGCTTTGGACGAGTTAGGAGGCTTTGGACTTGAGGGACGAGTTAGGAGGCTTTGGAGGAGTTAGGAGGCTTTGGACTTGAGGGACGAGTTAGGAGGCTTTGGACGAGTTAGGAGGCTTTGGACTTGAGGGACGAGTTAGGAGGCTTTGGACGAGTTAGGAGGCTTTGGACTTGAGGGACGAGTTAGGAGGCTTTGGACGAGTTAGGAGGCTTTGGACTTGAGGGACGAGTTAGGAGGCTTTGGACTTGAGGGACGAGTTAGGAGGCTTTGGACTAGTTAGGAGGCTTTGGACTTGAGGGACGAGTTAGGAAGCTTTGGACGAGTTAGGAGGCTTTGGACTTGAGGGACGAGTTAGGAGGCTTTGGACGAGTTAGGAGGCTTTGGACTTGAGGGACGAGTTAGGAGGCTTTGGACGAGTTAGGAGGCTTTGGACTTGAGGGACGAGTTAGGAGGCTTTGGACGAGTTAGGAGGCTTTGGACTTGAGGGACGAGTTAGGAGGCTTTGGACTTGAGGGACGAGTTAGGAGGCTTTGGACGAGTTAGGTGGCTTTGGACTTGAGGGACTAGTTAGGAGGCTTTGGACGAGTTAGGAGGCTTTGGACTTGAGGGACGAGTTAGGAAACTTTGGACGAGTTAGGAGGCTTTGGACTTGAGGGACGAGTTAGGAGGCTTTGGACGAGTTAGGAGGCTTTGGACTTGAGGGACGAGTTAGGAGGCATTGGACGAGTTAGGAGGCTTTGGACTTGAGGGACGAGTTAGGAGGCATTGGACGAGTTAGGAGGCTTTGGACTTGAGGGACGAGTTAGGAGGCTTTGGACGAGTTAGGAGGCTTTGGACTTGAGGGACGAGTTAGGAGGCTTTGGACGAGTTAGGAGGCTTTGGACTTGAGGGACTAGTTAGGAGGCTTTGGACGAGTTAGGAGGCTTTGGACTTGAGGGACGAGTTAGGAGGCTTTGGACGAGTTAGGAGGCTTTGGACTAGAGGGACGAGTTAGGAGGCTTTGGACGAGTTAGGAGGCTTTGGACTTGAGGGACGAGTTAGGAGGCTTTGGACTTGAGGGACGAGTTAGGAGGCATTGGACGAGTTAGGAGGCTTTGGACTTGAGGGACAAGTTAGGAGGCTTTGGACGAGTTAGGAGGCTTTGGACTTGAGGGACGAGTTAGGAGACTTTGTACGAGTTAGGAGGCTTTGGACTTGAGGGACGAGTTAGGAGGCTTTGGACGAGTTAGGAGGCTTTGGACTTGAGGGACGAGTTAGGAGGCTTTGGACGAGTTAGGAGGCTTTGGACGAGTTAGGAGGCTTTGGACTTGAGGAACGTGTTAGGAGGCTTTGGACGAGTTAGGAGGCTTTGGACTTGAGGGAAGAGTTAGGAGGCTTTGGACGAGTTAGGAGGCTTTGGACTTGAGGGAGGAGTTAGGAGGCTTTGGACGAGTTAGGAGGCTTTGGACTTGAGGGACGAGTTAGGAGGCTTTGGACGAGTTAGGAGGCTTTGGACTTGAGGGACGAGTTAGGAGGCTTTGGACGAGTTAGGAGGCTTTGGACTTGAGGGACGAGTTAGGAGGCTTTGGACGAGTTAGGAGGCTTTGGACTTGAGTGACGAGTTAGGAGGCTTTGGACGTGTTAGGAGGCTTTGGACTTGAGGGACGAGTTAGGAGGCTTTGGACTTGAGGGACGAGTTAGGAGGCTTTGGACGAGTTAGGAGGCTTTGGACTTGAGGGACGAGTTAGGAGGCTTTGGACGAGTTAGGAGGCTTTAGACTTTAGGGACGAGTTAGGAGGCTTTGGACGAGTTAGGAGGCTTTGGACTTGAGGGACGAGTTAGGAGGCTTTGGACGAGTTAGGAGGCTTTGGACTTGAGGGACGAGTTAGGAGGCTTTGGACGAGTTAGGAGGCTTTGGACTTGAGGGACGAGTTAGGAGGCTTTGGACGAGTTAGGAGGCTTTGGACTTGAGGGACGAGTTAGGAGGCTTTGGACGAGTTAGGAGGCTTTGGACTTGAGGGACGAGTTAGGAGGCTTTGGACGAGTTAGGAGGCTTTGGACTTGAGGGACGAGTTAGGAGGCTTTGGACGAGTTAGAAGGCTTTGGACTTGAGGGACGAGTTAGGAGGCATTGGACGAGTTAGGAGGCATTGGACGAGTTAGGAGGCTTTGGACTTGAGGGACGAGTTAGGAGGCTTTGTACGAGTTAGGAGGCTTTGGACTTGAGGGACGTGTTAGGAGGCTTTGGACGAGTTAGGAGGCTTTGGACTTGAGGGACGAGTTAGGAGGCTTTGGACGAGTTAGGAGGCTTTGGACTTGAGGGACGAGTTAGGAGGCTTTGGACGAGTTAGGAGGCTTTGGACTTGAGGGACGAGTTAGGAGGCGTTGGACGAGTTAGGAGGCTTTGGACTTGAGGGACGAGTTAGGAGGCTTTGGACTTGAGGGACGAGTTAGGAGGCTTTGGACGTGTTAGGAGGCTTTGGACTTGAGGGACGAGTTAGGAGGCTTTGGACGAGTTAGGAGGCTTTGGACTTGAGGGACTAGTTAGGAGGCTTTGGACGAGTTAGGAGGCTTTGGACTTGAGGGACGAGTGAGGAGGCTTTGGACGAGTTAGGAGGCTTTGGACTTGAGGGACGAGTTAGGAGGCTTTGGACTAGTTAGGAGGCTTTGGACTTGACGGACGAGTTAGGAGGCTTTGGACGAGTTAGGAGGCTTTGGACTTGAGGGACGAGTTAGGAGGCTTTGGACGAGTTAGGAGGCTTTGGACTTGAGGGATGAGTTAGGAGGCTTTGGACGAGTTAGGAGGCTTTGGACTTGAGGGACGAGTTAGGAGGCTTTGGACGAGTTAGGAGGCTTTGGATGAGTTAGGAGGCTTTGGACTTGAGGGACGAGTTAGGAGGCTTTGGACGAGTTAGGAGGCTTTGGACTTGAGGGACGAGTTAGGAAGCTTTGGACGAGTTAGGAGGCTTTGGACTTGAGGGACGAGTTAGGAGGCTTTGGACGAGTTAGGAGGCTTTGGACTTGAGGGACGAGTTAGGAGGCTTTGGAAGAGTTAGGAGGCTTTGGACTTGAGGGACGAGTTAGGAGGCTTTGGACGAGTTAGGAGGCATTGGACTTGAGGGACGAGTTAGGAGGCTTTGGGCGAGTTAGGAGGCTTTGGACTTGAGGGACGAGTTAGGAGGCTTTGGACGAGTTAGGAGGCTTTGGACTTGAGGGACGAGTTAGGAGGCTTTGGACGAGTTAGGAGGCTTTGGACTTGAGGGACGAGTTAGGAGGCTTTGGACGAGTTAGGAGGCTTTGGACTTGAGGGACGAGTTAGGAGGCTTTGGACGAGTTAGGAGGCTTTGGACTTGAGGGACGAGTTAGGAGGCTTTGGACGAGTTAGGAGGCTTTGGACTTGAGGGACGAGTTAGGAGGCATTGGACGAGTTAGGAGGCATTGGACGAGTTAGGAGGCTTTGGACTTGAGGGATGAGTTAGGAGGCTTTGGACGAGTTAGGAGGCTTTGGACTTGAGGGACAAGTTAGGAGGCTTTGGACGAGTTAGGAGGCTTTGGACTTGAGGGACGAGTTAGGAGGCTTTGGACGAGTTAGGAGGCTTTGGACTTGAGGGACGAGTTAGGAGGCTTTGGACGAGTTAGGAGGCTTTGGACTTGAGGGACGAGTTAGGAGGCTTTTGTCGAGTTAGGAGGCTTTGGACTTGAGGGACGAGTTAGGAGGCTTTGGACGAGTTAGGAGGCTTTGGACGAGTTAGGAGACATTGGAATTGAGGGACGAGTTAGGAGGCTTTGGACGAGTTAGGAGGCTTTGGACGAGTTAGGAGACATTGGACTTGAGGGACGAGTTAGGAGGCTTTGGACTTGAGGGACGAGTTAGGAGGCTTTGGACGAGTTAGGAGGCTTTGGACTTGAGGGATGAGTTAGGAGGCTTTGGACTTGAGGGACGAGTTAGGAGGCTTTGGACGAGTTAGGAGGCTTTGGACTTGAGGGACGAGTTAGGAAGCTTTGGACGAGTTAGGAGGCTTTGGACTTGAGGGACGAGTTAGGAGGCTTTGGACGAGTTAGGAGGCTTTGGACTTGAGGGACGAGTTAGGAGGCTTTGGAAGAGTTAGGAGGCTTTGGACTTGAGGGACGAGTTAGGAGGCTTTGGACGAGTTAGGAGGCATTGGACTTGAGGGACGAGTTAGGAGGCTTTGGGCGAGTTAGGAGGCTTTGGACTTGAGGGACGAGTTAGGAGGCTTTGGACGAGTTAGGAGGCTTTGGACTTGAGGGACGCGTTAGGAGGCTTTGGACGAGTTAGGAGGCTTTGGACTTGAGGGACGAGTTAGGAGGCTTTGGACGAGTTAGGAGGCTTTGGACTTGAGGGACGAGTTAGGAGGCTTTGGACGAGTTAGGAGGCTTTGGACTTGAGGGACGAGTTAGGAGGCTTTGGACGAGTTAGGAGGCTTTGGACGTGAGGGACGAGTTAGGAGGCTTTGGACGAGTTAGGAGGCTTTGGACTTGAGGGACGAGTTAGGAGGCTTTGGACGAGTTAGGAGGCTTTGGACTTGAGGGACGAGTTAGGAGGCTTTGGACGAGTTAGGAGGCTTTGGACTTGAGGGACGAGTTAGGAGGCTTTGGACGAGTTAGGAGGCTTTGGACTTGAGGGACGAGTTAGGAGGCTTTGGACGAGTTAGGAGGCTTTGGACTTGAGGGACGAGTTAGGAGGCTTTGGACGAGTTAGGAGGCTTTGGACTTGAGGGACGAGTTAGGAGGCTTTGGACGAGTTAGGAGGCTTTGGACTTGAGGGACGAGTTAGGAGGCTTTGGACGAGTTAGGAGGCTTTGGACTTGAGGGACGAGTTAGGAGGCTTTGGACGAGTTAGGAGGCTTTGGACTTGAGGGACGAGTTAGGAGGCTTTGGACGAGTTAGGAGGCTTTGGACTTGAGGGACGAGTTAGGAGGCTTTGGACGAGTTAGGAGGCTTTGGACTTGAGGGACGAGTTAGGAGGCTTTGGACGAGTTAGGAGGCTTTGGACTTGAGGGACGAGTTAGGAGGCTTTGGACGAGTTAGGAGGCTTTGGACTTGAGGGACGAGTTAGGAGGCTTTGGACGAGTTAGGAGGCTTTGGACTTGAGCGACGAGTTAGGAGGCTTTGGACGAGTTAGGAGGCTTTGGACTTGAGGGACGAGTTAGGAGGCTTTGGACGAGTTAGGAGGCTTTGGACTTGAGGGACGAGTTAGGAGGCTTTGGACGAGTTAGGAGGCTTTGGACTTGAGGGACGAGTTAGGAGGCTTTGGACGAGTTAGGAGGCTTTGGACTTGAGGGACGAGTTAGGAGGCTTTGGACGAGTTAGGAGGCTTTGGACTTGAGGGACGAGTTAGGAGGCTTTGGACGTGTTAGGAGGCTTTGGACTTGAGGGACGAGTTAGGAGGCTTTGGACGAGTTAGGAGGCTTTGGACTTGAGGGACGAGTTAGGAGGCTTTGGACGAGTTAGGAGGCTTTGGACTTGAGGGACGATTTAGGAGGCTTTGGACGAGTTAGGAGGCTTTGGACTTGAGGGACGAGTTAGGAGGCTTTGGACGAGTTAGGAGGCTTTGGACTTGAGGGACGAGTTAGGAGGCTTTGGACGAGTTAGGAGGCTTTGGACTTGAGGGACGAGTTAGGAGGCTTTGGACGAGTTAGGAGGCTTTGGACTTGAGGGACGAGTTAGGAGGCTTTGGACGAGTTAGGAGGCTTTGGACTTGAGGGACGAGTTAGGAGGCTTTGGACGAGTTAGGAGGCTTTGGACTTGAGGGACGAGTTAGGAGGCTTTGGACGAGTTAGGAGGCTTTGGACTTGAGGGACGAGTTAGGAGGCTTTGGACGAGTTAGGAGGCTTTGGACTTGAGGGACGAGTTAGGAGGCTTTGGACGAGTTAGGAGGCTTTGGACTTGAGGGACGAGTTAGGAGGCTTTGGACGAGTTAGGAGGCTTTGGACTTGAGGGACGAGTTAGGAGGCTTTGGACGAGTTAGGAGGCTTTGGACTTGAGGGACGAGTTAGGAGGCTTTGGACGAGTTAGGAGGCTTTGGACTTGAGTGACGAGTTAGGAGGCTTTGGACGAGTTAGGAGGCTTTGGACGAGTTAGGAGGCTTTGGACTTGAGGGACGAGTTAGGAGGCTTTGGACGAGTTAGGAGGCTTTGGACTTGAGGGACGAGTTAGGAGGCTTTGGACGAGTTAGGAGGCTTTGGACTTGAGGGACGAGTTAGGAGGCTTTGGACGAGTTAGGAGGCTTTGGACTTGAGGGACGAGTTAGGAGGCTTTGGACGAGTTAGGAGGCTTTGGACTTGAGGGACGAGTTAGGAGGCTTTGGACGAGTTAGGAGGCTTTGGACTTGAGGGACGAGTTAGGAGGCATTGGACGAGTTAGGAGGCATTGGACGAGTTAGGAGACTTTGGACTTGAGGGACGAGTTAGGAGGCTTTGTACGAGTTAGGAGGCTTTGGACTTGAGGGACGTGTTAGGAGGCTTTGGACGAGTTAGGAGGCTTTGGACTTGAGGGACGAGTTAGGAGGCTTTGGACGAGTTAGGAGGCTTTGGACTTGAGGGACGAGTTAGGAGGCTTTGGACGAGTTAGGAGGCTTTGGACTTGAGGGACGAGTTAGGAGGCGTTGGACGAGTTAGGAGGCTTTGGACTTGAGGGACGAGTTAGGAGGCTTTGGACGAGTTAGGAGGCTTTGGACTTGAGGGACGAGTTAGGAGGCTTTGGAAGAGTTAGGAGGCTTTGGACTTGAGGGACGAGTTAGGAGGCTTTGGACGAGTTAGGAGGCATTGGACTTGAGGGACGAGTTAGGAGGCTTTGGGCGAGTTAGGAGGCTTTGG
Organism: Coccyzus lansbergi; assembly: GCA_033558105.1. Lineage (NCBI taxonomy): Eukaryota > Metazoa > Chordata > Aves > Cuculiformes > Coccyzidae > Coccyzus > Coccyzus lansbergi. The sequence continues at coordinate 10,234 of JAUMJK010002497.1, forward strand.
ACTTGAGGGACGAGTTAGGAGGCTTTGGACGAGTTAGGAGGCTTTGGACTTCACGGACGCGTTAGGAGGCTTTGGACGAGTTAGGAGGCTTTGGACTTGAGGGACGAGTTAGGAGGCTTTGGACTTGAGGGACGAGTTAGGAGGCTTTGTACGAGTTAGGAGGCTTTGGACTTGAGGGACGTGTTAGGAGGCTTTGGACGAGTTAGGAGGCTTTGGACTTGAGGGACTAGTTAGGAGGCTTTGGACGAGTTAGGAGGCTTTGGACTTGAGGGACGAGTGAGGAGGCTTTGGACGAGTTAGGAGGCTTTGGACTTGAGGGACGAGTTAGGAGGCTTTGGACTAGTTAGGAGGCTTTGGACTTGACGGACGAGTTAGGAGGCTTTGGACGAGTTAGGAGGCTTTGGACTTGAGGGACGAGTTAGGAGGCTTTGGACGAGTTAGGAGGCTTTGGACTTGAGGGATGAGTTAGGAGGCTTTGGACGAGTTAGGAGGCTTTGGACTTGAGGGACGAGTTAGGAGGCTTTGGACGAGTTAGGAGGCTTTGGATGAGTTAGGAGGCTTTGGACTTGAGGGACGAGTTAGGAGGCTTTGGACGAGTTAGGAGGCTTTGGACTTGAGGGACGAGTTAGGAAGCTTTGGACGAGTTAGGAGGCTTTGGACTTGAGGGACGAGTTAGGAGGCTTTGGACGAGTTAGGAGGCTTTGGACTTGAGGGACGAGTTAGGAGGCTTTGGACGAGGTAGGAGGCTTTGGACTTGAGGGACGAGTTAGGAGGCTTTGGACGAGTTAGGAGGCTTTGGACTTGAGGGACGAGTTAGGAGGCTTTGGACGAGTTAGGAGGCTTTGGACTTGAGGGACGAGTTAGGAGGCTTTGGACGAGTTAGGAGGCTTTGGACTTGAGGGACGAGTTAGGAGGCTTTGGACGAGTTAGGAGGCTTTGGACTTGAGGGACGAGTTAGGAGGCTTTGGACGAGTTAGGAGGCTTTGGACTTGAGGGACGAGTTAGGAGGCTTTGGACGAGTTAGGAGGCTTTGGACTTGAGGGACGAGTTAGGAGGCTTTGGACGAGTTAGGAGGCTTTGGACTTGAGGGACGAGTTAGGAGGCTTTGGACGAGTTAGGAGGCTTTGGACTTGAGGGACGAGTTAGGAGGCTTTGGACGTGTTAGGAGGCTTTGGACTTGAGGGACGAGTTAGGAGGCTTTGGACGAGTTAGGAGGCTTTGGACTTGAGGGACGAGTTAGGAGGCTTTGGACGAGTTAGGAGGCTTTGGACTTGAGGGACGAGTTAGGAGGCTTTGGACGAGTTAGGAGGCTTTGGACTTGAGGGACGAGTTAGGAGGCTTTGGACGAGTTAGGAGGCTTTGGACTTGAGGGACGAGTTAGGAGGCTTTGGACGAGTTAGGAGGCTTTGGACTTGAGGGACGAGTTAGGAGGCTTTGGACGAGTTAGGAGGCTTTGGACTTGAGGGACGAGTTAGGAGGCTTTGGACGAGTTAGGAGGCTTTGGACTTGAGGGACGAGTTAGGAGGCTTTGGACGAGTTAGGAGGCTTTGGACTTGAGGGACGAGTTAGGAGGCTTTGGACGAGTTAGGAGGCTTTGGACTTGAGGGACGAGTTAGGAGGCTTTGGACGAGTTAGGAGGCTTTGGACTTGAGTGACGAGTTAGGAGGCTTTGGACGAGTTAGGAGGCTTTGGACGAGTTAGGAGGCTTTGGACTTGAGGGACGAGTTAGGAGGCTTTGGACGAGTTAGGAGGCTTTGGACTTGAGGGACGAGTTAGGAGGCTTTGGACGAGTTAGGAGGCTTTGGACTTGAGGGACGAGTTAGGAGGCTTTGGACGAGTTAGGAGGCTTTGGACTTGAGGGACGAGTTAGGAGGCTTTGGACGAGTTAGGAGGCTTTGGACTTGAGGGACGAGTTAGGAGGCTTTGGACGAGTTAGGAGGCTTTGGACTTGAGGGACGAGTTAGGAGGCATTGGACGAGTTAGGAGGCATTGGACGAGTTAGGAGACTTTGGACTTGAGGGACGAGTTAGGAGGCTTTGTACGAGTTAGGAGGCTTTGGACTTGAGGGACGTGTTAGGAGGCTTTGGACGAGTTAGGAGGCTTTGGACTTGAGGGACGAGTTAGGAGGCTTTGGACGAGTTAGGAGGCTTTGGACTTGAGGGACGAGTTAGGAAGCTTTGGACGAGTTAGGAGGCTTTGGACTTGAGGGACGAGTTAGGAGGCTTTGGACGAGTTAGGAGGCTTTGAACTTGAGGGACGAGTTAGGAGGCTTTGGACGAGTTAGGAGGCTTGGGACTTGAGGGACGAGTTAGGAGGCTTTGGACGAGTTAGGAGGCTTTGGACAAGTTAGGAGGCTTTGGACGAGTTAGGAGGCTTTGGACTTGAGGGACGAGTTAGGAGGCTTTGGACGAGTTAGGAGGCTTTGGACGAGTTTGGAGGCTTTGGACTTGAGGGACGACTTAGGAGGCTTTGGACGAGATAGGAGGCTTTGGACCAGTTCGGAGGCTTTGGACTTGAGGGACGAGTTAGGAGGCTTTGCACGAGTTAGGAGGCTTTGGACGACTTAGGAGGCTTTGGACTTGAGGGACGAGTTAGGAGGCTTTGTACGAGTTAGGAGGCTTTGGACTTGAGGGACGAGTTAGGAGGCTTTGGACGAGTTAGGAGGCTTTGGACTTGAGGGACGAGTTAGGAGGCTTTGGACGAGTTAGGAGGCTTTGGACTTGAGGGACGAGTTAGGAGGCATTGGACGAGTTAGGAGGCATTGGACGAGTTAGGAGACTTTGGACTTGAGGGACGAGTTAGGAGGCTTTGTACGAGTTAGGAGGCTTTGGACTTGAGGGACGTGTTAGGAGGCTTTGGACGAGTTAGGAGGCTTTGGACTTGAGGGACGAGTTAGGAGGCTTTGGACGAGTTAGGAGGCTTTGGACTTGAGGGACGAGTTAGGAGGCTTTGGACGAGTTAGGAGGCTTTGGACTTGAGGGACGAGTTAGGAGGCGTTGGACGAGTTAGGAGGCTTTGGACTTGAGGGACGAGTTAGGAGGCTTTGGACGAGTTAGGAGGCTTTGGACTTGAGGGACGAGTTAGGAGGCATTGGACGAGTTAGGAGGCATTGGACGAGTTAGGAGACTTTGGACTTGAGGGACGAGTTAGGAGGCTTTGTACGAGTTAGGAGGCTTTGGACTTGAGGGACGTGTTAGGAGGCTTTGGACGAGTTAGGAGGCTTTGGACTTGAGGGACGAGTTAGGAGGCTTTGTACGAGTTAGGAGGCTTTGGACTTGAGGGACGAGTTAGGAGGCTTTGGACGAGTTAGGAGGCTTTGGACTTGAGGGACGAGTTAGGAGGCTTTGGACGAGTTAGGAGGCTTTGGACTTGAGGGACGAGTTAGGAGGCATTGGACGAGTTAGGAGGCATTGGACGAGTTAGGAGACTTTGGACTTGAGGGACGAGTTAGGAGGCTTTGTACGAGTTAGGAGGCTTTGGACTTGAGGGACGTGTTAGGAGGCTTTGGACGAGTTAGGAGGCTTTGGACTTGAGGGACGAGTTAGGAGGCTTTGGACGAGTTAGGAGGCTTTGGACTTGAGGGACGAGTTAGGAGGCTTTGGACGAGTTAGGAGGCTTTGGACTTGAGGGACGAGTTAGGAGGCGTTGGACGAGTTAGGAGGCTTTGGACTTGAGGGACGAGTTAGGAGGCTTTGGACGAGTTAGGAGGCTTTGGACTTGAGGGACGAGTTAGGAGGCTTTGGAAGAGTTAGGAGGCTTTGGACTTGAGGGACGAGTTAGGAGGCTTTGGACGAGTTAGGAGGCATTGGACTTGAGGGACGAGTTAGGAGGCTTTGGGCGAGTTAGGAGGCTTTGGACTTGAGGGACGAGTTAGGAGGCTTTGGACGAGTTAGGAGGCTTTGGACTTCACGGACGCGTTAGGAGGCTTTGGACGAGTTAGGAGGCTTTGGACTTGAGGGACGAGTTAGGAGGCTTTGGACTTGAGGGACGAGTTAGGAGGCTTTGTACGAGTTAGGAGGCTTTGGACTTGAGGGACGTGTTAGGAGGCTTTGGACGAGTTAGGAGGCTTTGGACTTGAGGGACTAGTTAGGAGGCTTTGGACGAGTTAGGAGGCTTTGGACTTGAGGGACGAGTGAGGAGGCTTTGGACGAGTTAGGAGGCTTTGGACTTGAGGGACGAGTTAGGAGGCTTTGGACTAGTTAGGAGGCTTTGGACTTGACGGACGAGTTAGGAGGCTTTGGACGAGTTAGGAGGCTTTGGACTTGAGGGACGAGTTAGGAGGCTTTGGACGAGTTAGGAGGCTTTGGACTTGAGGGATGAGTTAGGAGGCTTTGGACGAGTTAGGAGGCTTTGGACTTGAGGGACGAGTTAGGAGGCTTTGGACGAGTTAGGAGGCTTTGGATGAGTTAGGAGGCTTTGGACTTGAGGGACGAGTTAGGAGGCTTTGGACGAGTTAGGAGGCTTTGGACTTGAGGGACGAGTTAGGAAGCTTTGGACGAGTTAGGAGGCTTTGGACTTGAGGGACGAGTTAGGAGGCTTTGGACGAGTTAGGAGGCTTTGGACTTGAGGGACGAGTTAGGAGGCTTTGGACGAGGTAGGAGGCTTTGGACTTGAGGGACGAGTTAGGAGGCTTTGGACGAGTTAGGAGGCTTTGGACTTGAGGGACGAGTTAGGAGGCTTTGGACGAGTTAGGAGGCTTTGGACTTGAGGGACGAGTTAGGAGGCTTTGGACGAGTTAGGAGGCTTTGGACTTGAGGGACGAGTTAGGAGGCTTTGGACGAGTTAGGAGGCTTTGGACTTGAGGGACGAGTTAGGAGGCTTTGGACGAGTTAGGAGGCTTTGGACTTGAGGGACGAGTTAGGAGGCTTTGGACGAGTTAGGAGGCTTTGGACTTGAGGGACGAGTTAGGAGGCTTTGGACGAGTTAGGAGGCTTTGGACTTGAGGGACGAGTTAGGAGGCTTTGGACGAGTTAGGAGGCTTTGGACTTGAGGGACGAGTTAGGAGGCTTTGGACGTGTTAGGAGGCTTTGGACTTGAGGGACGAGTTAGGAGGCTTTGGACGAGTTAGGAGGCTTTGGACTTGAGGGACGAGTTAGGAGGCTTTGGACGAGTTAGGAGGCTTTGGACTTGAGGGACGAGTTAGGAGGCTTTGGACGAGTTAGGAGGCTTTGGACTTGAGGGACGAGTTAGGAGGCTTTGGACGAGTTAGGAGGCTTTGGACTTGAGGGACGAGTTAGGAGGCTTTGGACGAGTTAGGAGGCTTTGGACTTGAGGGACGAGTTAGGAGGCTTTGGACGAGTTAGGAGGCTTTGGACTTGAGGGACGAGTTAGGAGGCTTTGGACGAGTTAGGAGGCTTTGGACTTGAGGGACGAGTTAGGAGGCTTTGGACGAGTTAGGAGGCTTTGGACTTGAGGGACGAGTTAGGAGGCTTTGGACGAGTTAGGAGGCTTTGGACTTGAGGGACGAGTTAGGAGGCTTTGGACGAGTTAGGAGGCTTTGGACTTGAGGGACGAGTTAGGAGGCTTTGGACGAGTTAGGAGGCTTTGGACTTGAGGGACGAGTTAGGAGGCTTTGGACGAGTTAGGAGGCTTTGGACTTGAGGGACGAGTTAGGAGGCTTTGGACGAGTTAGGAGGCTTTGGACTTGAGGGACGAGTTAGGAGGCTTTGGACGAGTTAGGAGGCTTTGGACTTGAGGGACGAGTTAGGAGGCTTTGGACGAGTTAGGAGGCTTTGGACGAGTTAGGAGGCTTTGGACTTGAGGGACGAGTTAGGAGGCTTTGGACGAGTTAGGAGGCTTTGGACTTGAGGGACGAGTTAGGAGGCTTTGGACGAGTTAGGAGGCTTTGGACTTGAGGGACGAGTTAGGAGGCTTTGGACGAGTTAGGAGGCTTTGGACTTGAGGGACGAGTTAGGAGGCTTTGGACGAGTTAGGAGGCTTTGGAAGAGTTAGGAGGCTTTGGACTTGAGGGACGAGTTAGGAGGCTTTGGACTTGAGGGAAGTGTTAGGAGGCTTTGGACGAGTTAGGAGGCTTTGGACTTGAGGGACGAGTTAGGAGGCTTTGGACGAGTTACGAGGCTTTGGACTTGAGGGACGAGTTAGGAGGCTTTGGACGAGTTAGGAGGCTTTGGACTTGAGGGACGAGTTAGGAGGCTTTGGACGAGTTAGGAGGCTTTGGACTTGAGGGACGAGTTAGGAGGCTTTGGACGAGTTAGGAGGCTTTGGACTTGAGGGACGAGTTAGGAGGCTTTGGACTTGAGGGACGAGTTAGGAGGCTTGGGACGAGTTAGGAGGCTTTGGACGAGTTAGGAGGCTTTGGACTTGAGGGACGAGTTAGGAGGCTTTGGACGAGTTAGGAGGCTTTGGACTTGAGGGACGAGTTAGGAGGCTTTGGACGAGTTAGGAGGCTTTGGACTTGAGGGACGAGTTAGGAGGCTTTGGACGAGTTAGGAGGCTTTGGACTTGAGGGACGAGTTAGGAGGCTTTGGACGAGTTAGGAGGCTTTGAACTTGAGGGACGAGTTAGGAGGCTTTGGACGAGTTAGGAGGCTTGGGACTTGAGGGACGAGTTAGGAGGCTTTGGACGAGTTAGGAGGCTTTGGACAAGTTAGGAGGCTTTGGACGAGTTAGGAGGCTTTGGACTTGAGGGACGAGTTAGGAGGCTTTGGACGAGTTAGGAGGCTTTGGACGAGTTTGGAGGCTTTGGACTTGAGGGACGACTTAGGAGGCTTTGGACGAGATAGGAGGCTTTGGACCAGTTCGGAGGCTTTGGACTTGAGGGACGAGTTAGGAGGCTTTGCACGAGTTAGGAGGCTTTGGACGACTTAGGAGGCTTTGGACTTGAGGGACGAGTTAGGAGGCTTTGTACGAGTTAGGAGGCTTTGGACTTGAGGGACGAGTTAGGAGGCTTTGGACGAGTTAGGAGGCTTTGGACTTGAGGGACGAGTTAGGAGGCTTTGGACGAGTTAGGAGGCTTTGGACTTGAGGGACGAGTTAGGAGGCTTTGGACGAGTTAGGAGGATTTGGACTTGAGGGACGAGTTAGGAGGCTTTGGACTTGAGGGACGAGTTAGGAGGCTTTGGACGAGTTAGGAGGCTTTGGACTTGAGGGACGAGTTAGGAGGCTTTGGACTTGAGGGACGAGTTAGGAGGCTTTGGACGAGTTAGGAGGCTTTGGACTTGAGGGACGAGTTAGGAGGCTTTGGACGAGTTAGGAGGCTTTGGACTTGAGGGACGAGTTAGGAGGCTTTGGACTTGAGGTACGAGTTAGGAGGCTTTGGACGAGTTAGGAGGCTTTGGACTTGAGGGACGAGTTAGGAGGCTTTCGAACGAGTTAGTAGGCTTTGGACTTGAGGGACGAATTAGGAGGCTTTGGACGAGTTAGGAGGCTTTTGACTTGAGGGACGAGTTAGGAGTCTTTGGACGAGTTAGGAGGCTTTGGACTTGAGGGACGAGTTAGGAGGCTTTGGACTTGAGGGACGAGTTAGGAGGCTTTGGACGAGTTAGGAGGCTTTGGACTTGAGGGACGAGTTAGGAGGCTTTGGACGAGTTAGGAGGCTTTGGACTTGAGGGACAAGTTAGGAGGCTTTGGACGAGTTAGGAGGTTTTGGACTTGAGGGACGAGTTAGGAGGCTTTGGACGAGTTAGGAGGCTTTGGACTTGAGGGACGAGTTAGGAGGCTTTGGACGAGTTAGGAGGCTTTGGACTTGAGGTACGAGTTAGGAGGCTTTGGACGAGTTAGGAGGCTTTGGACTAGTTAGGAGGCTTTGGACATGAGGGACGAGTTAGGAGGCTTTGGACGAGTTAGGAGGCTTTGGACTTGAGGGACGAGTTAGGAGACTTTGGACGAGTTAGGAGGCTTTGGACTTGAGGGACGAGTTAGGAGGCTTTGGACGAGTTAGGAGGCTTTGGACTTGAGGGACGAGTTAGGAGGCTTTGGACGAGTTAGGAGGCTTTGGACTTGAGGGACGAGTTAGGAGGCTTTGGACTTGAGGGACGAGTTAGGAGGCTTTGGACGAGTTAGGAGGCTTTGGACTTGAGGGACGAGTTAGGAGGCTTTGGACGAGTTAGGAGGCTTTGGACGAGTTAGGAGGATTTGGACTTGAGGGACGAGTTAGGAGGCTTTGGACGAGTTAGGAGGCTTTGGACTTGAGGGACGAGTTAGGAGGCTTTGGACGAGTTAGGAGGCTTTGGACTTGAGGGACGAGTTAGGAGGCTTTGGACGAGTTAGGAGGCTTTGGACTTGAGGGACGAGTTAGGAGGCTTTGGACGAGTTAGGAGGCTTTGGACTTGAGGGACGAGTTCGGAGGCTTTGGACGAGTTAGGAGGCTTTGGACTTGAGGGACGAGTTAGGAGGCTTTGGACTTGAGGGACGAGTTAGGAGGCTTTGGACGACTTAGGAGGCTTTGAACTTGAGGGACGAGTTAGGAGGCTTTGGACGAGTTAGGAGGCTTTGGACTTGAGGGACGAGTTAGGAGGCTTTGGACGAGTTAGGAGGCTTTGGACTTGAGGGACGAGTTAGGAGGCTTTGGACGAGTTAGGAGGCTTTGGACTTGAGGGACGAGTTAGGAGGCTTTGGACGAGTTAGGAGGCTTTGGACTTGAGGGACGAGTTAGGAGGCTTTGGACGAGTTAGGAGGCTTTGGACTTGAGGGACTAGTTAGGAGACTTTGGACGAGTTAGGAGGCTTTGGACTTGAGGGACGAGTTAGGAGGCTTTGGGCTAGTTAGGAGGCTTTGGACTTGAGGGACGAGTTAGGAGGCTTTGGACGAGTTAGGAGGCTTTGGACTTGAGGGACGAGTTAGGAGGCTTTGGACGAGTTAGGAGGCTTTGGACTTGAGGGACGAGTTAGGAGGCTTTGGACGAGTTAGGAGGCTTTGGACTTGAGGGACGAGTTAGGAGGCTTTGGACGAGTTAGGAGGCTTTGGACTTGAGGGACGAGTTAGGAGGCTTTGGACGAGTTAGGAGGCTTTGGACTTGAGGGACGAGTTAGGAGGCTTTGGATGAGTTAGGAGGCTTTGGACTTGAGGGACGAGTTAGGAGGCTTTGGACGAGTTAGGAGGCTTTGGACTTGAGGGACGAGTTAGGAGGCTTTGGACTTGAGGGACGAGTTAGGAGGCTTTGGACGAGTTAGGAGGCTTTGGACTTGAGGGACGAGTTAGGAGGCTTTGGACTTGAGGGACGAGTTAGGAGGCTTTGGACGAGTTAGGAGGCTTTGGACTTGAGGGACGAGTTAGGAGGCTTTGGACGAGTTAGGAGGCTTTGGACTTGAGGGACGAGTTAGGAGGCTTTGGACGAGTTAGGAGTCTTTGGACTTGAGGGACGAGTTAGGAGGCTTTGGACGAGTTAGGAGGCTTTGGACTTGAGGGACGAGTTAGGAGGCTTTGGACGAGTTAGGAGGCTTTGGACGAGTTAGGAGGCTTTGGACTTGAGGGACGAGTTAGGAGGCTTTGGACGAGTTAGGAGGCTTTGGACTTGAGGGACGAGTTAGGAGGCTTTGGACGAGTTAGGAGGCTTTGGACTTGAGGGACGAGTTAGGAGGCTTTGGACGAGTTAGGAGGCTTTGGACTTGAGGGACGAGTTAGGAGGCTTTGGGCGAGTTAGGAGGCTTTGGACTTGAGGGACGAGTTAGGAGGCTTTGGACGAGTTAGGAGGCTTTGGACTTGAGGGACGAGTTAGGAGGCTTTGGACGAGTTAGGAGGCTTTGGACTTGAGGGACGAGTTAGGAGGCTTTGGACGAGTTAGGAGGCTTTGGACTTGAGGGACGAGTTAGGAGGCTTTGGACGAGTTAGGAGGCTTTGGACTTGAGGGACGAGTTAGGAGGCTTTGGACGAGTTAGGAGGCTTTGGAAGAGTTAGGAGGCTTTGGACTTGAGGGACGAGTTAGGAGGCTTTGGACTTGAGGGAAGTGTTAGGAGGCTTTGGACGAGTTAGGAGGCTTTGGACTTGAGGGACGAGTTAGGAGGCTTTGGACGAGTTACGAGGCTTTGGACTTGAGGGACGAGTTAGGAGGCTTTGGACGAGTTAGGAGGCTTTGGACTTGAGGGACGAGTTAGGAGGCTTTGGACGAGTTAGGAGGCTTTGGACTTGAGGGACGAGTTAGGAGGCTTTGGACGAGTTAGGAGGCTTTGGACTTGAGGGACGAGTTAGGAGGCTTTGGACTTGAGGGACGAGTTAGGAGGCTTGGGACGAGTTAGGAGGCTTTGGACGAGTTAGGAGGCTTTGGACTTGAGGGACGAGTTAGGAGGCTTTGGACGAGTTAGGAGGCTTTGGACTTGAGGGACGAGTTAGGAGGCTTTGGACGAGTTAGGAGGCTTTGGACTTGAGGGACGAGTTAGGAGGCTTTGGACGAGTTAGGAGGCTTTGGACTTGAGGGACGAGTTAGGAGGCTTTGGACGAGTTAGGAGGCTTTGAACTTGAGGGACGAGTTAGGAGGCTTTGGACGAGTTAGGAGGCTTGGGACTTGAGGGACGAGTTAGGAGGCTTTGGACGAGTTAGGAGGCTTTGGACAAGTTAGGAGGCTTTGGACGAGTTAGGAGGCTTTGGACTTGAGGGACGAGTTAGGAGGCTTTGGACGAGTTAGGAGGCTTTGGACGAGTTTGGAGGCTTTGGACTTGAGGGACGACTTATGAGGCTTTGGACGAGATAGGAGGCTTTGGACCAGTTCGGAGGCTTTGGACTTGAGGGACGAGTTAGGAGGCTTTGCACGAGTTAGGAGGCTTTGGACGACTTAGGAGGCTTTGGACTTGAGGGACGAGTTAGGAGGCTTTGTACGAGTTAGGAGGCTTTGGACTTGAGGGACGAGTTAGGAGGCTTTGGACGAGTTAGGAGGCTTTGGACTTGAGGGACGAGTTAGGAGGCTTTGGACGAGTTAGGAGGCTTTGGACTTGAGGGACGAGTTAGGAGGCTTTGGACGAGTTAGGAGGCTTTGGACTTGAGGGACGAGTTAGGAGGCTTTGGACTTGAGGGACGAGTTAGGAGGCTTTGGACGAGTTAGGAGGCTTTGGACTTGAGGGACGAGTTAGGAGGCTTTGGACTTGAGGGACGAGTTAGGAGGCTTTGGACGAGTTAGGAGGCTTTGGACTTGAGGGACGAGTTAGGAGGCTTTGGACGAGTTAGGAGGCTTTGGACTTGAGGGACGAGTTAGGAGGCTTTGGACTTGAGGTACGAGTTAGGAGGCTTTGGACGAGTTAGGAGGCTTTGGACTTGAGGGACGAGTTAGGAGGCTTTCGAACGAGTTAGTAGGCTTTGGACTTGAGGGACGAATTAGGAGGCTTTGGACGAGTTAGGAGGCTTTTGACTTGAGGGACGAGTTAGGAGTCTTTGGACGAGTTAGGAGGCTTTGGACTTGAGGGACGAGTTAGGAGGCTTTGGACTTGAGGGACGAGTTAGGAGGCTTTGGACGAGTTAGGAGGCTTTGGACTTGAGGGACGAGTTAGGAGGCTTTGGACGAGTTAGGAGGCTTTGGACTTGAGGGACAAGTTAGGAGGCTTTGGACGAGTTAGGAGGTTTTGGACTTGAGGGACGAGTTAGGAGGCTTTGGACGAGTTAGGAGGCTTTGGACTTGAGGGACGAGTTAGGAGGCTTTGGACGAGTTAGGAGGCTTTGGACTTGAGGTACGAGTTAGGAGGCTTTGGACGAGTTAGGAGGCTTTGGACTAGTTAGGAGGCTTTGGACATGAGGGACGAGTTAGGAGGCTTTGGACGAGTTAGGAGGCTTTGGACTTGAGGGACGAGTTAGGAGACTTTGGACGAGTTAGGAGGCTTTGGACTTGAGGGACGAGTTAGGAGGCTTTGGACGAGTTAGGAGGCTTTGGACTTGAGGGACGAGTTAGGAGGCTTTGGACGAGTTAGGAGGCTTTGGACTTGAGGGACGAGTTAGGAGGCTTTGGACTTGAGGGACGAGTTAGGAGGCTTTGGACGAGTTAGGAGGCTTTGGACTTGAGGGACGAGTTAGGAGGCTTTGGACGAGTTAGGAGGCTTTGGACGAGTTAGGAGGATTTGGACTTGAGGGACGAGTTAGGAGGCTTTGGACGAGTTAGGAGGCTTTGGACTTGAGGGACGAGTTAGGAGGCTTTGGACGAGTTAGGAGGCTTTGGACTTGAGGGATGAGTTAGGAGGCTTTGGACGAGTTAGGAGTCTTTGGACTAGTTAGGAGGCTTTGGACTTGAGGGACGAGCTACGAGGCTTTGGACGAGTTAGGAGGCTTTGGACGAGTTAGGAGGCTTTGGACTTGAGGGACGAGTTAGGAGGCTTTGGACCAGTTAGGAGGCTTTGGACTTGAGGGACGAGTTAGGAGGCTTTGGACGAGTTAGGAGGCTTTGGACTTGAGGGACGAGTTAGGAGGCTTTGGACGAGTTAGGAGGCTTTGGACTTGAGGGACGAGTTAGGAGGCTTTGGGCGAGTTAGGAGGCTTTGGACTTGAGGGACGAGTTAGGAGGCTTTGGACGAGTTAGGAGGCTTTGGACTTGAGGGACGAGTTAGGAGGCTTTGGACGAGTTAGGAGGCTTTGGACTTGAGGGACGAGTTAGGAGGCTTTGGACGAGTTAGGAGGCTTTGGACTTGAGGGACGAGTTAGGAGGCTTTGGACGAGTTAGGAGGCTTTGGACTTGAGGGACGAGTTAGGAGGCTTTGGACGAGTTAGGAGGCTTTGGACTTGAGGTACGAGTTAGGAGGCTTTGGACGAGTTAGGAGGCTTTGGACTAGTTAGGAGGCTTTGGACATGAGGGACGAGTTAGGAGGCTTTGGACGAGTTAGGAGGCTTTGGACTTGAGGGACGAGTTAGGAGGCTTTGGACGAGTTAGGAGGCTTTGGACTTGAGGGACGAGTTAGGAGGCTTTGGACGAGTTAGGAGGCTTTGGACTTGAGGGACGAGTTAGGAGGCTTTGGACGAGTTAGGAGGCTTTGGACTTGAGGGACGAGTTAGGAGGCTTTGGACTTGAGGGACGAGTTAGGAGGCTTTGGACGAGTTAGGAGGCTTTGGACTTGAGGGACGAGTTAGGAGGCTTTGGACGAGTTAGGAGGCTTTGGACGAGTTAGGAGGATTTGGACTTGAGGGACGAGTTAGGAGGCTTTGGACGAGTTAGGAGGCTTTGGACTTGAGGGACGAGTTAGGAGGCTTTGGACGAGTTAGGAGGCTTTGGACTTGAGGGATGAGTTAGGAGGCTTTGGACGAGTTAGGAGTCTTTGGACTAGTTAGGAGGCTTTGGACTTGAGGGACGAGCTACGAGGCTTTGGACGAGTTAGGAGGCTTTGGACGAGTTAGGAGGCTTTGGACTTGAGGGACGAGTTAGGAGGCTTTGGACGAGTTAGGAGGCTTTGGACTTGAGGGACGAGTTAGGAGGCTTTGGGCGAGTTAGGAGGCTTTGGACTTGAGGGACGAGTTAGGAGGCTTTGGACGAGTTAGGAGGCTTTGGACTTGAGGGACGAGTTAGGAGGCTTTGGGCGAGTTAGGAGACTTTGGACTTGAGGGACGAGTTAGGAGGTTTTGGACGAGTTAGGAGGCTTTGGACTTGAGGGACGAGTTAGGAGGCTTTGGACGAGTTAGGAGGCTTTGGACTTGAGGGATGAGTTAGGAGGCTTTGGATGAGTTAGGAGGCTTTGGACTTGAGGGACGAGTTAGGAGGCTTTGGACTTGAGGGACGAGTTAGGAGGCTTTGGACGAGTTAGGAGGCTTTGGACGAGTTAGGAGGCTTTGGACTTGAGGGACGAGTTAGGAGGCTTTGGACGAGTTAGGAGGCTTTGGACTTGAGGGACGAGTTAGGAGGCTTTGGACGAGTTAGGAGGCTTTGGACTTGAGGGACGAGTTAGGAGGCTTTGGACGAGTTAGGAGGCTTTGGACTTGAGGGACGAGTTAGGAGGCTTTGGACGAGTTAGGAGGCTTTGGACTTGAGGGACGAGTTAGGAGGCATTGGACGACTTAGGAGGCTTGGGACTTGAGGGACGAGTTAGGAGGCTTTGGGCGAGTTAGGAGGCTTTGGACTTGAGGGACGAGTTAGGAGGCTTTGGACAAGTTAGGAGGCTTTGGACGAGTTAGGAGGCTTTGGACTTGAGGGACGAGTTAGGAGGCTTTGGACGAGTTAGGAAGCTTTGGACGAGTTTGGAGGCTTTGGACTTGAGGTACGAGTTAGGAGGCTTTGGACGAGATAGGAGGCTTTGGACGAGTTCGGAGGCTTTGGACTTGAGGGACGAGTTAGGAGGCTTTGGACGAGTTAGGAGGCTTTGGACTTGAGGGACGAGTTAGGAGGCTTTGGACGAGTTAGGAGGCTTTGGACTTGAGGGACGAGTTAGGAGGCTTTGGACGAGTTAGGAGGCTTTGGACTTGAGGGACGAGTTAGGAGGCTTTGGACGAGTTAGGAGGCTTTGGACTTGAGGGACGAGTTAGGAGGCTTTGGACGAGTTAGGAGGCTTTGGACTTGAGGGACGAGTTAGGAGGCTTTGGACGAGTTAGGAGGCTTTGGACTTGAGGGACGAGTTAGGAGGCTTTGGACTTGAGGGACGAGTTAGGAGGCTTTGGACGAGTTAGGAGGCTTTGGACTTGAGGGACGAGTTAGGAGGCTTTGGACGAGTTAGGAGGCTTTGGAGTTGAGGGACGAGTTAGGAGGCTTTGGACGAGTTAGGAGGCTTTGGACTTGAGGGACGAGTTAGGAGGCTTTGGACGAGTTAGGAGGCTTTGGACTTGAGGGACGAGTTAGGAGGCTTTGGACGAGTTAGGAGGCTTTGGACTTGAGGGACGAGTTAGGAGGCTTTGGGCGAGTTAGGAGGCTTTGGACTTGAGGGACGAGTTAGGAGGCTTTGGACAAGTTAGGAGGCTTTGGACGAGTTAGGAGGCTTTGGACTTGAGGGACGAGTTAGGAGGCTTTGGACGAGTTAGGAAGCTTTGGACGAGTTTGGAGGCTTTGGACTTGAGGTACGAGTTAGGAGGCTTTGGAAGAGATAGGAGGCTTTGGACGAGTTCGGAGGCTTTGGACTTGAGGGACGAGTTAGGAGGCTTTGGACGAGTTAGGAGGCTTTGGACGAGTTAGGAGGCTTTGGACTTGAGTGACGAGTTAGGAGGCTTTGGACGAGTTAGGAGGCTTTGGACTTGAGGGACGAGTTAGGAGGGTTTGGACGAGTTAGGAGGCTTTGGACTTGAGGGACGAGTTAGGAGGCTTTGGGCGAGTTAGGAGGCTTTGGACTTGAGGGACGAGTTAGGAGGCTTTGGACGAGTTAGGAGGCTTTGGACTTTAGGGACGAGTTAGGAGGCTTTGGACGAGTTAGGAGGCTTTGGACCAGTTAGGAGGCTTTGGACTTGAGGGACGAGTTAGGAGGCTTTGGACGAGTTAGGAGGCTTTGGACTTGAGGGACGAGTTAGGAGGCTTTGGACGATATAGGAGGCTTTGGACTTGAGGGACGAGTTAGGAGGCTTTGGACGAGTTAGGAGGCTTTGGACTTGAGGGACGAGTTAGGAGGCTTTGGACGAGTTAGGAGGCTTTGGACTTGAGGGACGAGTTAGGAGGCTTTGGACGAGTTAGGAGGCTTTGGACTTGAGGGACGAGTTAGGAGGCTTTGGACGAGTTAGGAGGCTTTAGACTTGAGGGACGAGTTAGGAGGCTTTGGACGAGTTAGGAGGCTTTGGACTTGAGGGACGAGTTAGGAGGCTTTGGACGAGTTAGGAGGCTTTGGACTTGAGGGACGAGTTAGGAGGCTTTGGACGAGTTAGGAGGCTTTGGACTTGAGGGACGAGTTAGGAGGCTTTGGACGAGTTAGGAGGCTTTGGACTTGAGGGACGAGTTAGGAGGCTTTGGACAAGTTAGGAGGCTTTGGACTTGAGGGACGAGTTAGGAGGCTTTGGACGAGTTGGGAGGCTTTGGACGAGTTAGGAGGCTTTGGACTTGAGGGACGAGTTAGGAGGCTTTGGACTTGAGGGACGAGTTAGGAGGCTTTGGACGAGTTAGGAGGCTTTGGACTTGAGGGACGAGTTAGGAGGCTTTGGACGAGTTAGGAGGCTTTGGACTTGAGGGACGAGTTAGGAGGCTTTGGACGAGTTAGGAGGCTTTGGACTTGAGGGACAAGTTAGGAGGCTTTGGACGAGTTAGGAGGCTTTGGACTTGAGGGACGAGTTAGGAGGCTTTGGACGAGTTAGGAGGCTTTGGACTTGAGGGACGAGTTAGGAGGCTTTGGGCTAGTTAGGAGTCTTTGGACTTGAGGGACGAGTTAGGAGGCATTGGACGAGTTAGGAGGCTTTGGACTTGAGGGACGAGTTAGGAGGCTTTGGACGAGTTAGGAGGCTTTGGACTTGAGGGACGAGTTAGGAGGCTTTGGGCGAGTTAGGAGACTTTGGACTTGAGGGACGAGTTAGGAGGCTTTGGACGAGTTAGGAGGCTTTGGACTTGAGGGACGAGTTAGGAGGCTTTGGACGAGTTAGGAGGCTTTGGACTTGAGGGACGAGTTAGGAGGCTTTGGACGTGAGGGACGAGTTAGGAGGCTTTGGACGAGTTAGGAGGCTTTGGACTTGAGGGACGAGTTAGGAGGCTTTGGACGAGTTAGGAGGCTTTGGACTTGAGGGACGAGTTAGGAGGCTTTGGACGAGTTAGGAGGCTTTGGACTTGAGGGACGAGTTAGGAGGCTTTGGACGAGTTAGGAGGCTTTGGACTTGAGGGACGAGTTAGGAGGCTTTGGACGAGTTAGGAGGCTTTGGACAAGTTAGGAGGCTTTGGACTTGAGGGACGAGTTAGGAGGCTTTGGACTTGAGGGACGAGTTAGGCGGCTTTGGACGAGTTAGGAGGCTTTGGACTTGAGGGACGAGTTAGGAGGCTTTGGACGAGTTAGGAGGCTTTGGACTTGAGGGACTAGTTAGGAGGCTTTGGACGAGTTAGGAGGCTTTGGACTTGAGGGACGAGTTAGGAGGCTTTGGGCGAGTTAGGAGGCTTTGGACTTGAGGGACGAGTTAGGAGGCTTTGTACGAGTTAGGAGGCTTTGGACTTGAGGGACGAGTTAGGAGGCTTTGGACGAGTTAGGAGGCTTTGGACTTGAGGGAGGAGTTAGGAGGCTTTGGACGAGTTAGGAGGCTTTGGACTTGAGGGACGAGTTAGGAGGCTTTGGACGAGTTAGGAGGCTTTGGACTTGAGGGACAAGTTAGGAGGCTTTGGACGAGTTAGGAGGCTTTGGACTTGAGGGACGAGTTAGGAGGCTTTGGACGAGTTAGGAGGCTTTGGACTTGAGGGACGAGTTAGGAGGCTTTGGACGAGTTAGGAGGCTTTGGACTTGAGGGACGTGTTAGGAGGCTTTGGACGAGTTAGGAGGCTTTGGACTTGAGGGACGAGTTAGGAGGCTTTGGACGAGTTAGGAGGCTTTGGACGAGTTAGGAGGCTTTGGACTTGAGGGACGAGTTAGGAGGCTTTGGACGAGTTAGGAGGCTTTGGACTTGAGGGACGAGTTAGGAGGCTTTGGACGAGTTAGGAGGCTTTGGATTTGAGGGACGAGTTAGGAGGATTTGGGCTAGTTAGGAGGCTTTGGACTTGAGGGACGAGTTAGGAGGCTTTGGACGAGTTAGGAGGCTTTGGACTTGAGGGACGAGTTAGGAGGCTTTGGACGAGTTAGGAGGCTTTGGGCGAGTTAGGAGGCTTTGGACTTGAGGGACGAGTTAGGAGGCTTTGGGCGAGTTAGGAGGCTTTGGACTTGAGGGACGAGTTAGGAGGCTTTGGACGAGTTAGGAGGCTTTGGACTTGAGGGACGAGTTAGGAGGCTTTGGACGAGTTAGGAGGCTTTGGACTTGAGGGACGAGTTAGGAGGCTTTGGACGAGTTAGGAGGCTTTGGACTTGAGGGACGAGTTAGGAGGCTTTGGACGAGTTAGGAGGCTTTGGACTTGAGGGACGAGTTAGGAGGCTTTGGACTTGAGGGACGAGTTAGGAGGCTTTGGACGAGTTAGGAGGCTTTGGACTTGAGGGACGAGTTAGGAGGCTTTGGACGAGTTAGGAGGCTTTGGACTTGAGGGACGAGTTAGGAGGCTTTGGACGAGTTAGGAGGCTTTGGACTTGAGGGACGAGTTAGGAGGCTTTGGACGAGTTAGGAGGCTTTGGACTTGAGGGACGAGTTAGGAGGCTTTGGACGAGTTAGGAGGCTTTGGACTTGAGGGACGAGTTAGGAGGCTTTGGACGAGTTAGGAGGCTTTGGACTTGAGGGACGAGTTAGGAGGCTTTGGACGAGTTAGGAGGCTTTGGACTTGAGGGACGAGTTAGGAGGCTTTGGACGAGTTAGGAGGCTTTGGACTTGAGGGACGAGTTAGGAGGCTTTGGACGAGTTAGGAGGCTTTGGACGAGTTAGGAGGCTTTGGACTTGAGGGACGAGTTAGGAGGCTTTGGACGAGTTAGGAGGCTTTGGACTTGAGGGACAAGTTAGGAGGCTTTGGACGAGTTAGGAGGCTTTGGACTTGAGGGACGAGTTAGGAGGCTTTGGACGAGTTAGGAGGCTTTGGATTTGAGGGACGAGTTAGGAGGATTTGGGCTAGTTAGGAGGCTTTGGACTTGAGGGACGAGTTAGGAGGCTTTGGACGAGTTAGGAGGCTTTGGACTTGAGGGACGAGTTAGGAGGCTTTGGACGAGTTAGGAGGCTTTGGGCGAGTTAGGAGGCTTTGGACTTGAGGGACGAGTTAGGAGACTTTGGGCGAGTTAGGAGGCTTTGGACTTGAGGGACGAGTTAGGAGGCTTTGGACGAGTTAGGAGGCTTTGGACTTGAGGGACGAGTTAGGAGGCTTTGGACGAGTTAGGAGGCTTTGGACTTGAGGGACGAGTTAGGAGGCTTTGGACGAGTTAGGAGGCTTTGGACTTGAGGGACGAGTTAGGAGGCTTTGGACGAGTTAGGAGGCTTTGGACTTGAGGGACGAGTTAGGAGGCTTTGGACTTGAGGGACGAGTTAGGAGGCTTTGGACGAGTTAGGAGGCTTTGGACTTGAGGGACGAGTTAGGAGGCTTTGGACGAGTTAGGAGGCTTTGGACTTGAGGGACAAGTTAGGAGGCTTTGGACGAGTTAGGAGGCTTTGGACTTGAGGGACGAGTTAGGAGGCTTTGGACGAGTTAGGAGGCTTTGGATTTGAGGGACGAGTTAGGAGGATTTGGGCTAGTTAGGAGGCTTTGGACTTGAGGGACGAGTTAGGAGGCTTTGGACGAGTTAGGAGGCTTTGGACTTGAGGGACGAGTTAGGAGGCTTTGGACGAGTTAGGAGGCTTTGGGCGAGTTAGGAGGCTTTGGACTTGAGGGACGAGTTAGGAGGCTTTGGGCGAGTTAGGAGGCTTTGGACTTGAGGGACGAGTTAGGAGGCTTTGGACGAGTTAGGAGGCTTTGGACTTGAGGGACAAGTTAGGAGGCTTTGGACGAGTTAGGAGGCTTTGGACTTGAGGGACGAGTTAGGAGGCTTTGGACGAGTTAGGAGGCTTTGGACTTGAGGGACGAGTTAGGAGGCTTTGGACGAGTTAGGAGGCTTTGGACTTGAGGGACGAGTTAGGAGGCTTTGGACTTGAGGGACGAGTTAGGAGGCTTTGGACGAGTTAGGAGGCTTTGGACTTGAGGGACGAGTTAGGAGGCTTTGGACGAGTTAGGAGGCTTTGGACTTGAGGGACGAGTTAGGAGGCTTTGGACGAGTTAGGAGGCTTTGGACTTGAGGGACGAGTTAGGAGGCTTTGGACGAGTTAGGAGGCTTTGGACTTGAGGGACGAGTTAGGAGGCTTTGGACGAGTTAGGAGGCTTTGGACTTGAGGGACGAGTTAGGAGGCTTTGGACGAGTTAGGAGGCTTTGGACTTGAGGGACGAGTTAGGAGGCTTTGGACGAGTTAGGAGGCTTTGGACTTGAGGGACGAGTTAGGAGGCTTTGGACGAGTTAGGAGGCTTTGGACGAGTTAGGAGGCTTTGGACTTGAGGGACGAGTTAGGAGGCTTTGGACGAGTTAGGAGGCTTTGGACTTGAGGGACAAGTTAGGAGGCTTTGGACGAGTTAGGAGGCTTTGGACTTGAGGGACGAGTTAGGAGGCTTTGGACGAGTTAGGAGGCTTTGGATTTGAGGGACGAGTTAGGAGGATTTGGGCTAGTTAGGAGGCTTTGGACTTGAGGGACGAGTTAGGAGGCTTTGGACGAGTTAGGAGGCTTTGGACTTGAGGGACGAGTTAGGAGGCTTTGGACGAGTTAGGAGGCTTTGGACTTGAGGGACGAGTTAGGAGGCTTTGGGCGAGTTAGGAGGCTTTGGACTTGAGGGACGAGTTAGGAGGCTTTGGACGAGTTAGGAGGCTTTGGACTTGAGGGACGAGTTAGGAGGCTTTGGACGAGTTAGGAGGCTTTGGACTTGAGGGACGAGTTAGGAGGCTTTGGACGAGTTAGGAGGCTTTGGACTTGAGGGACGAGTTAGGAGGCTTTGGACGAGTTAGGAGGCTTTGGACTTGAGGGACGAGTTAGGAGGCTTTGGACTTGAGGGACGAGTTAGGAGGCTTTGGACGAGTTAGGAGGCTTTGGACTTGAGGGACGAGTTAGGAGGCTTTGGACGAGTTAGGAGGCTTTGGACTTGAGGGACGAGTTAGGAGGCTTTGGACGAGTTAGGAGGCTTTGGACTTGAGGGACGAGTTAGGAGGCTTTGGACGAGTTAGGAGGCTTTGGACTTGAGGGACGAGTTAGGAGGCTTTGGACGAGTTAGGAGGCTTTGGACAAGTTAGGAGGCTTTGGACTTGAGGGACGAGTTAGGAGGCTTTGGACTTGAGGGACGAGTTAGGAGGCTTTGGACGAGTTAGGAGGCTTTGGACTTGAGGGACGAGTTAGGAGGCTTTGGACGAGTTAGGAGGCTTTGGACTTGAGGGACGAGTTAGGAGGCTTTGGACGAGTTAGGAGGCTTTGGACTTGAGGGACGAGTTCGGAGGCTTTGGGCGAGTTAGGAGGCTTTGGACTTGAGGGACGAGTTAGGAGGCTTTGGACGAGTTAGGAGGCTTTGGACTTGAGGGACGAGTTAGGAGGCTTTGGACGAGTTAGGAGGCTTTGGACTTGAGGGACGAGTTAGAAGGCTTTGGACTTGAGGGACGAGTTAGGAGGCTTTGGACGAGTTAGGAGGCTTTGGACTTGAGGGACGAGTTAGGAGGCTTTGGACGAGTTAGGAGGCTTTGGACTTGAGGGACGAGTTAGGAGGCTTTGGACGAGTTAGGAGGCTTTGGACTTGAGGGACCAGTTAGGAGGCTTTGGACGAGTTAGGAGGCTTTGGACTTGAGGGACGAGTTAGGAGGCTTTGGACTTGAGGGACGAGTTAGGAGGCTTTGGACGACTTAGGAGGCTTTGGACTTGAGGGACGAGTTAGGAGGCTTTGGACGAGTTAGGAGGCTTTGGACTTGAGGGACGAGTTAGGAGGCTTTGGACGAGTTAGGAGGCTTTGGACTTGAGGGACGAGTTAGGAGGCTTTGGACGAGTTAGGAGGCTTTGGACTTGAGGGACGAGTTAGGAGGCTTTGGGCTAGTTAGGAGGCTTTGGACTTGAGGGACGAGTTAGGAGGCTTTGGGCTAGTTAGGAGGCTTTGGACTTGAGGGACGAGTTAGGATGCTTTGGACGAGTTAGGAGGCTTTGGACTTGAGGGACGAGTTAGGAGGCTTTGGGCGAGTTAGGAGGCTTTGGACTTGAGGGACGAGTTAGGAGGCTTTGGACGAGTTAGGAGGCTTTGGACTTGAGGGACGAGTTAGGAGGCTTTGGACGAGTTAGGAGGCTTTGGACTTGAGGGACGAGTTAGGAGGCTTTGGACTTGAGGGACGAGTTAGGAGGCTTTGGACGAGTTAGGAGGCTTTGGACTTGAGGGACGAGTTAGGAGGCTTTGGACTTGAGGGACGAGTTCAGAGGCTTTGGACGAGTTAGGAGGCTTTGGACTTGAGGGACGAGTTAGGAGGCTTTGGACGAGTTAGGAGGCTTTGGACTTGAGGGACGAGTTAGGAGGCTTTGGACGAGTTAGGAGGCTTTGGACTTGAGGGACGAGTTAGGAGGCTTTGGACGAGTTAGGAGGCTTTGGACTTGAGGGACGAGTTAGGAGGCTTTGGACGAGTTAGGAGGCTTTGGACTTGAGGGACGAGTTAGGAGGCATTGGACGACTTAGGAGGCTTGGGACTTGAGGGACGAGTTAGGAGGCTTTGGGCGAGTTAGGAGGCTTTGGACTTGAGGGACGAGTTAGGAGGCTTTGGACAAGTTAGGAGGCTTTGGACGAGTTAGGAGGCTTTGGACTTGAGGGACGAGTTAGGAGGCTTTGGACGAGTTAGGAAGCTTTGGACGAGTTTGGAGGCTTTGGACTTGAGGTACGAGTTAGGAGGCTTTGGACGAGATAGGAGGCTTTGGACGAGTTCGGAGGCTTTGGACTTGAGGGACGAGTTAGGAGGCTTTGGACGAGTTAGGAGGCTTTGGACTTGAGGGACGAGTTAGGAGGCTTTGGACTTGAGGGACGAGTTAGGAGGCTTTGGACGAGTTAGGAGGCTTTGGACTTGAGGGACGAGTTAGGAGGCTTTGGACGAGTTAGGAGGCTTTGGACTTGAGGGACGAGTTAGGAGGCTTTGGACGAGTTAGGAGGCTTTGGACTTGAGGGACGAGTTAGGAGGCTTTGGACGAGTTAGGAGGCTTTGGACTTGAGGGACGAGTTAGGAGGCTTTGGACGAGTTAGGAGGCTTTGGACTTGAGGGACGAGTTAGGAGGCTTTGGACGAGTTAGGAGGCTTTGGACTTGAGGGACGAGTTAGGAGGCTTTGGACGAGTTAGGAGGCTTTGGACTTGAGGGACGAGTTAGGAGGCTTTGGGCGAGTTAGGAGGCTTTGGACTTGAGGGACGAGTTAGGAGGCTTTGGACAAGTTAGGAGGCTTTGGACGAGTTAGGAGGCTTTGGACTTGAGGGACGAGTTAGGAGGCTTTGGACGAGTTAGGAAGCTTTGGACGAGTTTGGAGGCTTTGGACTTGAGGTACGAGTTAGGAGGCTTTGGAAGAGATAGGAGGCTTTGGACGAGTTCGGAGGCTTTGGACTTGAGGGACGAGTTAGGAGGCTTTGGACGAGTTAGGAGGCTTTGGACGAGTTAGGAGGCTTTGGACTTGAGTGACGAGTTAGGAGGCTTTGGACGAGTTAGGAGGCTTTGGACTTGAGGGACGAGTTAGGAGGGTTTGGACGAGTTAGGAGGCTTTGGACTTGAGGGACGAGTTAGGAGGCTTTGGACGAGTTAGGAGGCTTTGGACTTGAGGGACGAGTTAGGAGGCTTTGGACGAGTTAGGAGGCTTTGGACTTTAGGGACGAGTTAGGAGGCTTTGGACGAGTTAGGAGGCTTTGGACCAGTTAGGAGGCTTTGGACTTGAGGGACGAGTTAGGAGGCTTTGGACGAGTTAGGAGGCTTTGGACTTGAGGGACGAGTTAGGAGGCTTTGGACGATATAGGAGGCTTTGGACTTGAGGGACGAGTTAGGAGGCTTTGGACGAGTTAGGAGGCTTTGGACTTGAGGGACGAGTTAGGAGGCTTTGGACGAGTTAGGAGGCTTTGGACTTGAGGGACGAGTTAGGAGGCTTTGGACGAGTTAGGAGGCTTTGGACTTGAGGGACGAGTTAGGAGGCTTTGGACGAGTTAGGAGGCTTTAGACTTGAGGGACGAGTTAGGAGGCTTTGGACGAGTTAGGAGGCTTTGGACTTGAGGGACGAGTTAGGAGGCTTTGGACGAGTTAGGAGGCTTTGGACTTGAGGGACGAGTTAGGAGGCTTTGGACGAGTTAGGAGGCTTTGGACTTGAGGGACGAGTTAGGAGGCTTTGGACGAGTTAGGAGGCTTTGGACTTGAGGGACGAGTTAGGAGGCTTTGGACAAGTTAGGAGGCTTTGGACTTGAGGGACGAGTTAGGAGGCTTTGGACGAGTTGGGAGGCTTTGGACGAGTTAGGAGGCTTTGGACTTGAGGGACGAGTTAGGAGGCTTTGGACTTGAGGGACGAGTTAGGAGGCTTTGGACGAGTTAGGAGGCTTTGGACTTGAGGGACGAGTTAGGAGGCTTTGGACGAGTTAGGAGGCTTTGGACTTGAGGGACGAGTTAGGAGGCTTTGGACGAGTTAGGAGGCTTTGGACTTGAGGGACAAGTTAGGAGGCTTTGGACGAGTTAGGAGGCTTTGGACTTGAGGGACGAGTTAGGAGGCTTTGGACGAGTTAGGAGGCTTTGGACTTGAGGGACGAGTTAGGAGGCTTTGGGCTAGTTAGGAGTCTTTGGACTTGAGGGACGAGTTAGGAGGCATTGGACGAGTTAGGAGGCTTTGGACTTGAGGGACGAGTTAGGAGGCTTTGGACGAGTTAGGAGGCTTTGGACTTGAGGGACGAGTTAGGAGGCTTTGGGCGAGTTAGGAGACTTTGGACTTGAGGGACGAGTTAGGAGGCTTTGGACGAGTTAGGAGGCTTTGGACTTGAGGGACGAGTTAGGAGGCTTTGGACGAGTTAGGAGGCTTTGGACTTGAGGGACGAGTTAGGAGGCTTTGGACGAGTTAGGAGGCTTTGGACTTGAGGGACGAGTTAGGAGGCTTTGGACGAGTTAGGAGGCTTTGGACTTGAGGGACGAGTTAGGAGGCTTTGGACTTGAGGGACGAGTTAGGAGGCTTTGGACGAGTTAGGAGGCTTTGGACTTGAGGGACGAGTTAGGAGGCTTTGGACGAGTTAGGAGGCTTTGGACTTGAGGGACGAGTTAGGAGGCTTTGGACGAGTTAGGAGGCTTTGGACTTGAGGGACGAGTTAGGAGGCTTTGGACGAGTTAGGAGGCTTTGGACTTGAGGGACGAGTTAGGAGGCTTTGGACGAGTTAGGAGGCTTTGGACAAGTTAGGAGGCTTTGGACTTGAGGGACGAGTTAGGAGGCTTTGGACTTGAGGGACGAGTTAGGCGGCTTTGGACGAGTTAGGAGGCTTTGGACTTGAGGGACGAGTTAGGAGGCTTTGGACGAGTTAGGAGGCTTTGGACTTGAGGGACTAGTTAGGAGGCTTTGGACGAGTTAGGAGGCTTTGGACTTGAGGGACGAGTTAGGAGGCTTTGGGCGAGTTAGGAGGCTTTGGACTTGAGGGACGAGTTAGGAGGCTTTGTACGAGTTAGGAGGCTTTGGACTTGAGGGACGAGTTAGGAGGCTTTGGACGAGTTAGGAGGCTTTGGACTTGAGGGAGGAGTTAGGAGGCTTTGGACGAGTTAGGAGGCTTTGGACTTGAGGGACGAGTTAGGAGGCTTTGGACGAGTTAGGAGGCTTTGGACTTGAGGGACAAGTTAGGAGGCTTTGGACGAGTTAGGTAGCTTTGGACTTGAGGGACGAGTTAGGAGGCTTTGGACGAGTTAGGAGGCTTTGGACTTGAGGGACGAGTTAGGAGGCTTTGGACGAGTTAGGAGGCTTTGGACTTGAGGGACGTGTTAGGAGGCTTTCGACGAGTTAGGAGGCTTTGGACTTGAGGGACGAGTTAGGAGGCTTTGGACGAGTTAGGAGGCTTTGGACGAGTTAGGAGGCTTTGGACTTGAGGGACGAGTTAGGAGGCTTTGGACGAGTTAGGAGGCTTTGGACTTGAGGGACAAGTTAGGAGGCTTTGGACGAGTTAGGAGGCTTTGGACTTGAGGGACGAGTTAGGAGGCTTTGGACGAGTTAGGAGGCTTTGGACTTGAGGGACGAGTTAGGAGGATTTGGGCTAGTTAGGAGGCTTTGGACTTGAGGGACGAGTTAGGAGGCTTTGGACGAGTTAGGAGGCTTTGGACTTGAGGGACGAGTTAGGAGGCTTTGGACGAGTTAGGAGGCTTTGGGCGAGTTAGGAGGCTTTGGACTTGAGGGACGAGTTAGGAGGCTTTGGGCGAGTTAGGAGGCTTTGGACTTGAGGGACGAGTTAGGAGGCTTTGGACGAGTTAGGAGGCTTTGGACTTGAGGGACGAGTTAGGAGGCTTTGGACGAGTTAGGAGGCTTTGGACTTGAGGGACGAGTTAGGAGGCTTTGGACGAGTTAGGAGGCTTTGGACTTGAGGGACGAGTTAGGAGGCTTTGGACGAGTTAGGAGGCTTTGGACTTGAGGGACGAGTTAGGAGGCTTTGGACTTGAGGGACGAGTTAGGAGGCTTTGGACGAGTTAGGAGGCTTTGGACTTGAGGGACGAGTTAGGAGGCTTTGGACGAGTTAGGAGGCTTTGGACTTGAGGGACGAGTTAGGAGGCTTTGGACGAGTTAGGAGGCTTTGGACTTGAGGGACGAGTTAGGAGGCTTTGGACGAGTTAGGAGGCTTTGGACTTGAGGGACGAGTTAGGAGGCTTTGGACGAGTTAGGAGGCTTTGGACTTGAGGGACGAGTTAGGAGGCTTTGGACGAGTTAGGAGGCTTTGGACTTGAGGGACGAGTTAGGAGGCTTTGGACGAGTTAGGAGGCTTTGGACTTGAGGGACGAGTTAGGAGGCTTTGGACGAGTTAGGAGGCTTTGGACGAGTTAGGAGGCTTTGGACTTGAGGGACGAGTTAGGAGGCTTTGGACGAGTTAGGAGGCTTTGGACTTGATGGACAAGTTAGGAGGCTTTGGACGAGTTAGGAGGCTTTGGACTTGAGGGACGAGTTAGGAGGCTTTGGACGAGTTAGGAGGCTTTGGATTTGAGGGACGAGTTAGGAGGATTTGGGCTAGTTAGGAGGCTTTGGACTTGAGGGACGAGTTAGGAGGCTTTGGACGAGTTAGGAGGCTTTGGACTTGAGGGACGAGTTAGGAGGCTTTGGACGAGTTAGGAGGCTTTGGGCGAGTTAGGAGGCTTTGGACTTGAGGGACGAGTTAGGAGGCTTTGGGCGAGTTAGGAGGCTTTGGACTTGAGGGACGAGTTAGGAGGCTTTGGACGAGTTAGGAGGCTTTGGACTTGAGGGACGAGTTAGGAGGCTTTGGACGAGTTAGGAGGCTTTGGACTTGAGAGACGAGTTAGGAGGCTTTGGACGAGTTAGGAGGCTTTGGACTTGAGGGACGAGTTAGGAGGCTTTGGACGAGTTAGGAGGCTTTGGACTTGAGGGACGAGTTAGGAGGCTTTGGACTTGAGGGACGAGTTAGGAGGCTTTGGACGAGTTAGGAGGCTTTGGACTTGAGGGACGAGTTAGGAGGCTTTGGACGAGTTAGGAGGCTTTGGACTTGAGGGACAAGTTAGGAGGCTTTGGACGAGTTAGGAGGCTTTGGACTTGAGGGACGAGTTAGGAGGCTTTGGACGAGTTAGGAGGCTTTGGATTTGAGGGACGAGTTAGGAGGATTTGGGCTAGTTAGGAGGCTTTGGACTTGAGGGACGAGTTAGGAGGCTTTGGACGAGTTAGGAGGCTTTGGACTTGAGGGACGAGTTAGGAGGCTTTGGACGAGTTAGGAGGCTTTGGGCGAGTTAGGAGGCTTTGGACTTGAGGGACGAGTTAGGAGGCTTTGGGCGAGTTAGGAGGCTTTGGACTTGAGGGACGAGTTAGGAGGCTTTGGACGAGTTAGGAGGCTTTGGACTTGAGGGACGAGTTAGGAGGCTTTGGACGAGTTAGGAGGCTTTGGACTTGAGGGACGAGTTAGGAGGCTTTGGACGAGTTAGGAGGCTTTGGACTTGAGGGACGAGTTAGGAGGCTTTGGACGAGTTAGGAGGCTTTGGACTTGAGGGACGAGTTAGGAGGCTTTGGACTTGAGGGACGAGTTAGGAGGCTTTGGACGAGTTAGGAGGCTTTGGACTTGAGGGACGAGTTAGGAGGCTTTGGACGAGTTAGGAGGCTTTGGACTTGAGGGACGAGTTAGGAGGCTTTGGACGAGTTAGGAGGCTTTGGACTTGAGGGACGAGTTAGGAGGCTTTGGACGAGTTAGGAGGCTTTGGACTTGAGGGACGAGTTAGGAGGCTTTGGACGAGTTAGGAGGCTTTGGACTTGAGGGACGAGTTAGGAGGCTTTGGACGAGTTAGGAGGCTTTGGACTTGAGGGACGAGTTAGGAGGCTTTGGACGAGTTAGGATGCTTTGGACTTGAGGGACGAGTTAGGAGGCTTTGGACGAGTTAGGAGGCTTTGGACGAGTTAGGAGGCTTTGGACTTGAGGGACGAGTTAGGAGGCTTTGGACGAGTTAGGAGGCTTTGGACTTGAGGGACAAGTTAGGAGGCTTTGGACGAGTTAGGAGGCTTTGGACTTGAGGGACGAGTTAGGAGGCTTTGGACGAGTTAGGAGGCTTTGGATTTGAGGGACGAGTTAGGAGGATTTGGGCTAGTTAGGAGGCTTTGGACTTGAGGGACGAGTTAGGAGGCTTTGGACGAGTTAGGAGGCTTTGGACTTGAGGGACGAGTTAGGAGGCTTTGGACGAGTTAGGAGGCTTTGGACTTGAGGGACGAGTTAGGAGGCTTTGGGCGAGTTAGGAGGCTTTGGACTTGAGGGACGAGTTAGGAGGCTTTGGACGAGTTAGGAGGCTTTGGACTTGAGGGACGAGTTAGGAGGCTTTGGACGAGTTAGGAGGCTTTGGACTTGAGGGACGAGTTAGGAGGCTTTGGACGAGTTAGGAGGCTTTGGACTTGAGGGACGAGTTAGGAGGCTTTGGACGAGTTAGGAGGCTTTGGACTTGAGGGACGAGTTAGGAGGCTTTGGACTTGAGGGACGAGTTAGGAGGCTTTGGACGAGTTAGGAGGCTTTGGACTTGAGGGACGAGTTAGGAGGCTTTGGACGAGTTAGGAGGCTTTGGACTTGAGGGACGAGTTAGGAGGCTTTGGACGAGTTAGGAGGCTTTGGACTTGAGGGACGAGTTAGGAGGCTTTGGACGAGTTAGGAGGCTTTGGACTTGAGGGACGAGTTAGGAGGCTTTGGACGAGTTAGGAGGCTTTGGACAAGTTAGGAGGCTTTGGACTTGAGGGACGAGTTAGGAGGCTTTGGACTTGAGGGACGAGTTAGGAGGCTTTGGACGAGTTAGGAGGCTTTGGACTTGAGGGACGAGTTAGGAGGCTTTGGACGAGTTAGGAGGCTTTGGACTTGAGGGACGAGTTAGGAGGCTTTGGACGAGTTAGGAGGCTTTGGACTTGAGGGACGAGTTAGGAGGCTTTGGGCGAGTTAGGAGGCTTTGGACTTGAGGGACGAGTTAGGAGGCTTTGGACGAGTTAGGAGGCTTTGGACTTGAGGGACGAGTTAGGAGGCTTTGGACGAGTTAGGAGGCTTTGGACTTGAGGGACGAGTTAGAAGGCTTTGGACTTGAGGGACGAGTTAGGAGGCTTTGGACGAGTTAGGAGGCTTTGGACTTGAGGGACGAGTTAGGAGGCTTTGGACGAGTTAGGAGGCTTTGGACTTGAGGGACGAGTTAGGAGGCTTTGGACGAGTTAGGAGGCTTTGGACTTGAGGGACGAGTTAGGAGGCTTTGGACGAGTTAGGAGGCTTTGGACTTGAGGGACGAGTTAGGAGGCTTTGGACTTGAGGGACGAGTTAGGAGGCTTTGGACGACTTAGGAGGCTTTGGACTTGAGGGACGAGTTAGGAGGCTTTGGACGAGTTAGGAGGCTTTGGACTTGAGGGACGAGTTAGGAGGCTTTGGACGAGTTAGGAGGCTTTGGACTTGAGGGACGAGTTAGGAGGCTTTGGACGAGTTAGGAGGCTTTGGACTTGAGGGACGAGTTAGGAGGCTTTGGACGAGTTAGGAGGCTTTGGACTTGAGGGACGAGTTAGGAGGCTTTGGACGAGTTAGGAGGCTTTGGACTTGAGGGACGAGTTAGGAGGCTTTGGGCTAGTTAGGAGGCTTTGGACTTGAGGGACGAGTTAGGAGGCTTTGGGCTAGTTAGGAGGCTTTGGACTTGAGGGACGAGTTAGGATGCTTTGGACGAGTTAGGAGGCTTTGGACTTGAGGGACGAGTTAGGAGGCTTTGGGCGAGTTAGGAGGCTTTGGACTTGAGGGACGAGTTAGGAGGCTTTGGACGAGTTAGGAGGCTTTGGACTTGAGGGACGAGTTAGGAGGCTTTGGACGAGTTAGGAGGCTTTGGACTTGAGGGACGAGTTAGGAGGCTTTGGACGAGTTAGGAGGCTTTGGACGAGTTAGGAGGCTTTGGACTTGAGGGACGAGTTAGGAGGCTTTGGACGAGTTAGGAGGCTTTGGACTTGAGGGACGAGTTAGGAGGCTTTGGACGAGTTAGGAGGCTTTGGACTTGAGGGACGAGTTAGGAGGCTTTGGACTTGAGGGACGAGTTAGGAGGCTTTGGACGAGTTAGGAGGCTTTGGACTTGAGGGACGAGTTAGGAGGCTTTGGACTTGAGGGACGAGTTCGGAGGCTTTGGACGAGTTAGGAGACTTTGGACTTGAGGGACGAGTTAGGAGGCTTTGGACGAGTTAGGAGGCTTTGGACTTGAGGGACGAGTTAGGAGGCTTTGGACGAGTTAGGAGTCTTTGGACTTGAGGGACGAGTTAGGAGGCTTTGGACGAGTTAGGAGGCTTTGGACTTGAGGGACGAGTTAGGAGGCTTTGGACGAGTTAGGAGGCTTTGGACTTGAGGGACGAGTTAGGAGGCTTTGGACGAGTTAGGAGGCTTTGGACTTGAGGGACGAGTTAGGAGGCTTTGGACGAGTTAGGAGGCTTTGGACTTGAGGGACGAGTTAGGAGGCTTTGGACGAGTTAGGAGGCTTTGGACTTGAGGGACGAGTTAGGAGGCTTTGGACGAGTTAGGAGGCTTTGGACTTGAGGGACGAGTTAGGAGGCTTTGGGCGAGTTAGGAGGCTTTGGACTTGAGGGACGAGTTAGGAGGCTTTGGACGAGTTAGGAGGCTTTGGACTTGAGGGACCAGTTAGGAGGCTTTGGACGAGTTAGGAGGCTTTGGACTTGAGGGACGAGTTAGGAGGCTTTGGACGAGTTAGGAGGCTTTGGACGAGTTAGGAGGCTTTGGACTTGAGGGACGAGTTAGGAGGCTTTGGACGAGTTAGGAGGCTTTGGACTTGAGGGACGAGTTAGGAGGCTTTGGACGAGTTAGGAGGCTTTGGAAGAGTTAGGAGGCTTTGGACTTGAGGGACGAGTTAGGAGGCTTTGGACTTGAGGGACGTGTTAGGAGGCTTTGGACGAGTTAGGAGGCTTTGGACTTGAGGGACGAGTTAGGAGGCTTTGGACGAGTTACGAGGCTTTGGACTTGAGGGACGAGTTAGGAGGCTTTGGACGAGTTAGGAGGCTTTGGACTTGAGGGACGAGTTAGGAGGCTTTGGACGAGTTAGGAGGCTTTGGACTTGAGGGACGAGTTAGGAGGCTTTGGACGAGTTAGGAGGCTTTGGACTTGAGGGACGAGTTAGGAGGCTTTGGACGAGTTAGGAGGCTTTGGACTTGAGGGACGAGTTAGCAGGCTTTGGACTTGAGGGACGAGTTAGGAGGCTTTGGACGAGTTAGGAGGCTTTGGACTTGAGGGACGAGTTAGGAGGCTTTGGACGAGTTAGGAGGCTTTGGACTTGAGGGACGAGTTAGGAGGCTTTGGACGAGTTAGGAGGCTTTGGACTTGAGGGACGAGTTAGGAGGCTTTGGACGAGTTAGGAGGCTTTGGACTTGAGGGACGAGTTAGGAGGCTTTGGACGAGTTAGGAGGCTTTGGACTTGAGGGACGAGTTAGGAGGCTTTGGACGAGTTAGGAGGCTTTGGACGAGTTAGGAGGCTTTGGACTTGAGGGACGAGTTAGGAGGCTTTGGACGAGTTAGGAGGCTTTGGACTTGAGGGACAAGTTAGGAGGCTTTGGACGAGTTAGGAGGCTTTGGACTTGAGGGACGGGTTAGGAGGCTTTGGACGAGTTAGGAGGCTTTGGATTTGAGGGACGAGTTAGGAGGATTTGGGCTAGTTAGGAGGCTTTGGACTTGAGGGACGAGTTAGGAGGCTTTGGACGAGTTAGGAGGCTTTGGACTTGAGGGACGAGTTAGGAGGCTTTGGACGAGTTAGGAGGCTTTGGGCGAGTTAGGAGGCTTTGGACTTGAGGGACGAGTTAGGAGGCTTTGGCGAGTTAGGAGGCTTTGGACTTGAGGGACGAGTTAGGAGGCTTTGGACGAGTTAGGAGGCTTTGGACTTGAGGGACGAGTTAGGAGGCTTTGGACGAGTTAGGAGGCTTTGGACTTGAGGGACGAGTTAGGAGGCTTTGGACGAGTTAGGAGGCTTTGGACTTGAGGGACGAGTTAGGAGGCTTTGGACGAGTTAGGAGGCTTTGGACTTGAGGGACGAGTTAGGAGGCTTTGGACTTGAGGGACGAGTTAGGAGGCTTTGGACGAGTTAGGAGGCTTTGGACTTGAGGGACGAGTTAGGAGGCTTTGGACGAGTTAGGAGGCTTTGGACTTGAGGGACGAGTTAGGAGGCTTTGGACGAGTTAGGAGGCTTTGGACTTGAGGGACGAGTTAGGAGGCTTTGGACGAGTTAGGAGGCTTTGGACTTGAGGGACGAGTTAGGAGGCTTTGGACGAGTTAGGAGGCTTTGGACAAGTTAGGAGGCTTTGGACTTGAGGGACGAGTTAGGAGGCTTTGGACTTGAGGGACGAGTTAGGAGGCTTTGGACGAGTTAGGAGGCTTTGGACTTGAGGGACGAGTTAGGAGGCTTTGGACGAGTTAGGAGGCTTTGGACTTGAGGGACGAGTTAGGAGGCTTTGGACGAGTTAGGAGGCTTTGGACTTGAGGGACGAGTTAGGAGGCTTTGGCGAGTTAGGAGGCTTTGGACTTGAGGGACGAGTTAGGAGGCTTTGGACGAGTTAGGAGGCTTTGGACTTGAGGGACGAGTTAGGAGGCTTTGGACGAGTTAGGAGGCTTTGGACTTGAGGGACGAGTTAGAAGGCTTTGGACTTGAGGGACGAGTTAGGAGGCTTTGGACGAGTTAGGAGGCTTTGGACTTGAGGGACGAGTTAGGAGGCTTTGGACGAGTTAGGAGGCTTTGGACTTGAGGGACGAGTTAGGAGGCTTTGGACGAGTTAGGAGGCTTTGGACTTGAGGGACGAGTTAGGAGGCTTTGGACGAGTTAGGAGGCTTTGGACTTGAGGGACAAGTTAGGAGGCTTTGGACGAGTTAGGAGGCTTTGGACTTGAGGGACGAGTTAGGAGGCTTTGGACGAGTTAGGAGGCTTTGGATTTGAGGGACGAGTTAGGAGGATTTGGGCTAGTTAGGAGGCTTTGGACTTGAGGGACGAGTTAGGAGGCTTTGGACGAGTTAGGAGGCTTTGGACTTGAGGGACGAGTTAGGAGGCTTTGGACGAGTTAGGAGGCTTTGGGCGAGTTAGGAGGCTTTGGACTTGAGGGACGAGTTAGGAGGCTTTGGGCGAGTTAGGAGGCTTTGGACTTGAGGGACGAGTTAGGAGGCTTTGGACGAGTTAGGAGGCTTTGGACTTGAGGGACGAGTTAGGAGGCTTTGGACGAGTTAGGAGGCTTTGGACTTGAGGGACGAGTTAGGAGGCTTTGGACGAGTTAGGAGGCTTTGGACTTGAGGGACGAGTTAGGAGGCTTTGGACGAGTTAGGAGGCTTTGGACTTGAGGGACGAGTTAGGAGGCTTTGGACTTGAGGGACGAGTTAGGAGGCTTTGGACGAGTTAGGAGGCTTTGGACTTGAGGGACGAGTTAGGAGGCTTTGGACGAGTTAGGAGGCTTTGGACTTGAGGGACGAGTTAGGAGGCTTTGGACGAGTTAGGAGGCTTTGGACTTGAGGGACGAGTTAGGAGGCTTTGGACGAGTTAGGAGGCTTTGGACTTGAGGGACGAGTTAGGAGGCTTTGGACGAGTTAGGAGGCTTTGGACAAGTTAGGAGGCTTTGGACTTGAGGGACGAGTTAGGAGGCTTTGGACTTGAGGGACGAGTTAGGAGGCTTTGGACGAGTTAGGAGGCTTTGGACTTGAGGGACGAGTTAGGAGGCTTTGGACGAGTTAGGAGGCTTTGGACTTGAGGGACGAGTTAGGAGGCTTTGGACGAGTTAGGAGGCTTTGGACTTGAGGGACGAGTTAGGAGGCTTTGGGCGAGTTAGGAGGCTTTGGACTTGAGGGACGAGTTAGGAGGCTTTGGACGAGTTAGGAGGCTTTGGACTTGAGGGACGAGTTAGGAGGCTTTGGACGAGTTAGGAGGCTTTGGACTTGAGGGACGAGTTAGAGGCTTTGGACTTGAGGGACGAGTTAGGAGGCTTTGGACGAGTTAGGAGGCTTTGGACTTGAGGGACGAGTTAGGAGG
Source organism: Coccyzus lansbergi (assembly GCA_033558105.1). NCBI lineage: Eukaryota > Metazoa > Chordata > Aves > Cuculiformes > Coccyzidae > Coccyzus > Coccyzus lansbergi. The sequence continues at coordinate 44,307 of JAUMJK010002497.1, forward strand.
CTTTGGACGAGTTAGGAGGCTTTGGACTTGAGGGACGAGTTAGGAGGCTTTGGACGAGTTAGGAGGCTTTGGACTTGAGGGACGAGTTAGGAGGCTTTGGACGAGTTAGGAGGCTTTGGACTTGAGGACGAGTTAGGAGGCTTTGGACTTGAGGGACGAGTTAGGAGGCTTTGGACGACTTAGGAGGCTTTGGACTTGAGGGACGAGTTAGGAGGCTTTGGACGAGTTAGGAGGCTTTGGACTTGAGGGACGAGTTAGGAGGCTTTGGACGAGTTAGGAGGCTTTGGACTTGAGGGACGAGTTAGGAGGCTTTGGACGAGTTAGGAGGCTTTGGACTTGAGGGACGAGTTAGGAGGCTTTGGACGAGTTAGGAGGCTTTGGACTTGAGGGACGAGTTAGGAGGCTTTGGACGAGTTAGGAGGCTTTGGACTTGAGGAACGAGTTAGGAGGCTTTGGACGAGTTAGGAGGCTTTGGACTTGAGGGACGAGTTAGGAGGCTTTGGACGAGTTAGGAGGCTTTGGACTTGAGGGACGAGTTAGGAGGCTTTGGGCTAGTTAGGAGGCTTTGGACGAGTTAGGAGGCTTTGGACTTGAGGGACGAGTTAGGAGGCTTTGGACGAGTTAGGAGGCTTTGGACTTGAGGGACGAGTTAGGAGGCTTTGGACGAGTTAGGAGGCTTTGGACTTGAGGGACGAGTTAGGAGGCTTTGGACGAGTTAGGAGGCTTTGGACTTGAGGGACGAGTTAGGAGGCTTTGGACTTGAGGGACGAGTTCGGAGGCTTTGGACGAGTTAGGAGGCTTTGGACTTGAGGGACGAGTTAGGAGGCTTTGGACGAGTTAGGAGGCTTTGGACTTGAGGGACGAGTTAGGAGGCTTTGGACGAGTTAGGAGGCTTTGGACTTGAGGGACGAGTTAGCAGGCTTTGGACTTGAGGGACGAGTTAGGAGGCTTTGGACGAGTTAGGAGGCTTTGGACTTGAGGGACGAGTTAGGAGGCTTTGGACGAGTTAGGAGACATTGGACTTGAGGGACGAGTTAGGAGGCTTTGGACGAGTTAGGAGGCTTTGGACTTGAGGGACGAGTTAGGAGGCTTTGGACGAGTTAGGAGGCTTTGGACTTGAGGACGAGTTAGGAGGCTTTGGACGAGTTATGAGGCTTTGGACTTGAGGGACGAGTTAGGAGGCTTTGGACGAGTTAGGAGGCTTTGGACTTGAGGGACGAGTTAGGAGGCTTTGGACGAGTTAGGAGGCTTTGGACTTGAGGGACGAGTTAGGAGGCTTTGGACGAGTTAGGAGGCTTTGGACTTGAGGGACGAGTTAGGAGGCTTTGGACGAGTTAGGAGGCTTTGGACTTGAGGGACGAGTTAGGAGGCTTTGGACGAGTTAGGAGGCTTTGGACTTGAGGGACGAGTTAGGAGGCTTTGGACGAGTTAGGAGGCTTTGGACGAGTTAGGAGGCTTTGGACTTGAGGGACGAGTTAGGAGGCTTTGGACGAGTTAGGAGGCTTTGGACTTGAGGGACAAGTTAGGAGGCTTTGGACGAGTTAGGAGGCTTTGGACTTGAGGGACGAGTTAGGAGGCTTTGGACGAGTTAGGAGGCTTTGGACTTGAGGGACGAGTTAGGAGGATTTGGCTAGTTAGGAGGCTTTGGACTTGAGGGACGAGTTAGGAGGCTTTGGACAAGTTAGGAGGCTTTGGACTTGAGGGACGAGTTAGGAGGCTTTGGACGAGTTAGGAGGCTTTGGGCGAGTTAGGAGGCTTTGGACTTGAGGGACGAGTTAGGAGGCTTTGGACGAGTTAGGAGGCTTTGGACTTGAGGGACGAGTTAGGAGGCTTTGGACGAGTTAGGAGGCTTTGGACTTGAGGGACGAGTTAGGAGGCTTTGGACGAGTTAGGAGGCTTTGGACTTGAGGGACGAGTTAGGAGGCTTTGGACGAGTTAGGAGGCTTTGGACTTGAGGGACGAGTTAGGAGGCTTTGGACGAGTTAGGAGGCTTTGGACTTGAGGGACGAGTTAGGAGGCTTTGGACTTGAGGGACGAGTTAGGAGGCTTTGGACGAGTTAGGAGGCTTTGGACTTGAGGGACGAGTTAGGAGGCTTTGGACGAGTTAGGAGGCTTTGGACTTGAGGGACGAGTTAGGAGGCTTTGGACGAGTTAGGAGGCTTTGGACTTGAGGGACGAGTTAGGAGGCTTTGGACGAGTTAGGAGGCTTTGGACTTGAGGGACGAGTTAGGAGGCTTTGGACGAGTTAGGAGGCTTTGGACAAGTTAGGAGGCTTTGGACTTGAGGGACGAGTTAGGAGGCTTTGGACTTGAGGGACGAGTTAGGAGGCTTTGGACGAGTTAGGAGGCTTTGGACTTGAGGGACGAGTTAGGAGGCTTTGGACGAGTTAGGAGGCTTTGGACTTGAGGGACGAGTTAGGAGGCTTTGGACGAGTTAGGAGGCTTTGGACTTGAGGGACGAGTTAGGAGGCTTTGGACGAGTTAGGAGGCTTTGGACTTGAGGGACGAGTTAGGAGGCTTTGGACGAGTTAGGAGGCTTTGGACTTGAGGGACGAGTTAGAGGCTTTGGACTTGAGGGACGAGTTAGGAGGCTTTGGACGAGTTAGGAGGCTTTGGACTTGAGGGACGAGTTAGGAGGCTTTGGACGAGTTAGGAGGCTTTGGACTTGAGGGACGAGTTAGGAGGCTTTGGACGAGTTAGGAGGCTTTGGACTTGAGGGACGAGTTAGGAGGCTTTGGACGAGTTAGGAGGCTTTGGACTTGAGGGACGAGTTAGGAGGCTTTGGACGAGTTAGGAGGCTTTGGACTTGAGGGACGAGTTAGGAGGCTTTGGACGAGTTAGGAGGCTTTGGACTTGAGTGACGAGTTAGGATGCTTTGGACGAGTTAGGAGGCTTTGGACTTGAGGACGAGTT
>JAUMJK010002498.1:0-20998 GCA_033558105.1 Coccyzus lansbergi
GGGGGGGGGTCCTGGATCACTTTTGGGGTGCTGGGGGGAATCCTGAATGACTTTTGGGGTCCTGGGGGGGGTCTTAGAGTGGGTTTGGGGGGTCCTGAATCCCTTTTGGGGTGCTGGGAGGGGTCCTGAATCCATTTTGGGGTGCAGGGGGGATCCTGGATCACTTTTGGGGTGCTTAGGGGTGTCTTAAGAGTAGGTTGGGGGGGTCCTGGATCACTTTTGGGGTGTGTGTGGGGGGGGGGGGGTCACAGAGTGGGTTGTGGGGGAGTCCTGAGATGGTTTTGGGGTTCAGGGGTGGATCCCGAATGCCTTTTGGGGTTTGGGAGGGTCACAGAGTGTGTTCGGGGGTGTCCTGGATCACTTTTGGGGTCCTGGGTTGGGGGGGGGGGTGGTCATAGATCACTTTTGGGGTTCGGGAGGGTCACAAAGTGTGTTTGGGGGGGTCCTGGATCACTTTTGGGGTCCTGGGGGGGGGGGGGCGGGTCACAGAGTGGGTTTGGGGACTCCTGGATCACTATTGGGGTGCAAGGGGGTCACAGAGTGGGTTTGGGGGGTGGTCCTGAGATGGTTTTGGGGTTCAGGGGGGTCCCGAATGCCTTTTGGGGTTTGGGAGGGTCACAGAGTGCGTTCGGGGGGGTCCTGAATGACTTTTGGGGTCCTGGGGGGGGGGGAGTGGTGTCATAGATCACTTTTGGGGTTCGGGAGGGTCACAGAGTGCGTTCGGGGGGGTCCTGGATCACTTTTGGGGTCCTGGGTGGGGGGGGAGTGGTGTCATAGATCACTTTTGGGGTTCGGGAGGGTCACAGAGTGCGTTCGGGGGGGTCCTGAATGACTTTTGGGGTGCGGGGTGGGGGGGGTGTCACAGAGTGGGTTTGGGGACTCCTGGATCACTTTTGGGGTGCAAGGGGGGTCACAGAGTGGGTTTGGGGGGTGGTCCTGAGATGGTTTTGGGGTTCAGGGGTGGATCCCGGATGCCTTTTGGGGTTGGGGAGGTTCACAGAGTGTGTTTGGGGGTGTCCTGAGTCACTTTTGGGGTGCGGGGGGGGGGGGGGGTGGGTCAGAGGAAGACAAAGTCGTCCCCCCCGGAGGTTTTGGGGTGTTTGCCGGCACCAGGTGGGTTTGGGGGGCTCAGGGGTGGTGGCTCCGGAGCGAACCCCTCGACCAGCGTGAAGAGGGGGTACCGGGGGGCCAGAACCTGGGGAAAGGGGGAGGAAAAAGAAGGGTTAAAAATTGGGGGGGGGGACACCCCAAAAATTTGGGGGTTTGGGGAGGGATTTTGGGGGCTCATGGGGGTGAGGTGGATGCTAAGTGTCTCTGGGTTGGTGCTGGTGAAGAAGCAAGGGGAGGATTTTGGGGGTTCATGGGGGGGTTTGGGGGTCAGAGGAGATTTGGGGGTTCAGGGGAGGGAGTTGAGGGCTCAGAGGAGAGATTTGGGGGTTCAGGGGGTGGACTCTGGGGGTTCAGGGGAGGGATTTTGGGGGCTCATGGGGGTGAGGTGGATGCTAAGTGTCTCTGGGTTGGTGCTGGTGGTGGAGAAACAAGGGGAGGATTTTGGGGGTTCATGGGGGGTTTTGAGGGTCAGAGGAGATTTGGGGGTTCAGAGGAAGGATTTAGGGGTTCAGGGGAGGGATTTGGGGGTTCAGGGGATGGATTTGAGGGGCTCATGGGGGTGAGGTGGATGCTAAGTGTCTCTGGGTTGGTGTTGGTGAAGAAGCAAGGGGAGGATTTTGGGGGTTCATGGGGGGGTTTTGGGGGTCAGAGGAGATTTGGGGGTTCAGGGGAGGGAGTTGGGGGCTCAGAGGAGAGATTTGGGGGTTCAGGGGAGGGATTTGGGGGTTCAGGGGGAGGATTTTGGGGGCTCATGGGGGTGAGGTGGATGCTAAGTGTCCCTGGGTTGGTGCTGGTGAAGAAGTAAGGGGAGGATTTTGGGGGTTCATGGGGGGGTTTGGGGGTCAGAGGAGATTTGGGGGTCAGAGGAGATTTGGGGGTTCAGGGGAGGGAGTTGAGGGCTCAGAGGAGAGATTTGGGGGTTCAGGGGGTGGACTCTGGGGGTTCAGGGGAGAGATTTTGGGGGCTCATGGGGGTGAGGTGGATGCTAAGTGTCTCTGGGTTGGTGCTGGTGGTGATGGAGAAGCAAGGAGAGGATTTTGGGGGTTCATGGGGGGGTTTGGGGGTCAGAGGAGATTTGGGGGTTCAGGGGAGGGAGTTGAGGGCTCAGAGGAGAGATTTGGGGGTTCAGGGGAGGGATTTGGGGGTTCAGGGGAGAGATTTTGGGGGCTCATGGGGGTGAAGTGGATGCTAAGTGTCTCTGGGTTGGTGTCGGTGGAGAAGCAAGGGGAGGATTTTGGGGGGTTCATGGGGGGGGTTTGGGGGTCAGAGGAGATTTGGGGGTTCAGGGGAAGGATTTGGGGATTCAGAGGAGAGATTTGGGGGTTCAGGGGAGAGATTTGGGGGTTCAGGGGAGAGATTTTGGGGGCTCATGGTGGGTGAGGTGGACGCCAAGAGCCTCTGGGTTGGTGTTGGTGGTGGAGAAGCAAGGGGAGGATTTTGGGGGTTCATGGGGGGTTTTGGGGGTCAGAGGAGATTTGGGGGTTCAGAGGAAGGATTTAGGGGTTCAGGGGAGGGATTTGGGGGTTCAGGAGGAGGATTTGGAGGTTCAGGGGATGGATTTTGGGGGCTCATGGGGGTGAGGTGGATGCTAAGTGTCTCTGGGTTGGTGTTGGTGAAGAAGCAAGGGGAGGATTTGGGGGTTCATGGGGGAATTTGGGGGTCAGAGGAGATTTGGGGGTTCAGGGGAGGGATTTGGGGGTTCAGGGGAGAGATTTGGGGGTTCAGAGGAGAGATTTAGGGGTTCAGGGGGTGGACTCTGGGGGTTCAGGGGGAGGATTTTGGGGGCTCATGGGGGTGAGGTGGATGCTAAGTGTCTCTGGGTTGGTGCTGGTGGTGATGGAGAAGCAAGGGGAGGATTTGGGGGTTCATGGGGGGGGTTTGGGGGTCAGAGGAGATTTGGGGGTTCAGGGGAGGGAGTTGAGGGCTCAGAGGAGAGATTTGGGGGTTCAGGGGAGGGATTTGGGGGTTCAGGGGAGGGATTTTGGGGGCTCATGGGGGTGAGGTGGACGCCAAGAGCCTCTGGGTTGGTGCTGGTGGTGATGGAGAAGCAAGGGGAGGATTTTGGGGGTTCATGGGGGGGGTTTTGGGGGTCAGAGGAGATTTGGGGGTTCAGGGGAAGGATTTGGGGGTTCAGGGGAGGGATTTGGGGGTTCAGGAGGAGGATTTGGGGGTTCAGGGGATGGATTTGAGGGGCTCATGGGGGTGAGTTGGACGCCAAGAGCTTCTAGGTTGGTGCTGGTGGTGATGGAGAAGCAAGGGGAGGATTTTGGGGGTTCATGGGGGGGTTTTGGGGGTCAGAGGAGATTTGGGGGTTCAGGGGAGGGATTTGGGGGTTCAGGGGGTGGACTCTGGGGGTTCAGGGGAGGGATTTTGGGGGCTCATGGGGGTGAGGTGGATGCTAAGTGTCTCTGGGTTGGTGTTGGTGAAGAAGCAAGGGGAGGATTTGGGGGGTTCATGGGGGAATTTGGGGGTCAGAGGAGATTTGGGGGTTCAGGGGAGGGAGTTGAGGGCTCAGAGGAGAGATTTGGGGGTTCAGGGGAGGGATTTGGGGGTTCAGGGGATGGATTTGAGGGGCTCATGGGGGTGAGGTGGATGCTAAGTGTCTCTGGGTTGGTGTTGGTGGTGGTGGAGAAGCAAGGAGAGGATTTTGGGGGGTTCATGGGGGGGTTTGGGGGGTCAGAGGAGATTTGGGGGTTCAGGGGAGGGATTTGGGGGTTCAGGGGAGAGATTTGGGGGTTCAGGAGGAGGATTTGGAGGTTCAGGGGATGGATTTTGGGGTCTCATGGGGGTGAGGTGGACACCAAGAGCCTCTGGGTTGGTGCTGGTGGTGATGGAGAAGCAAGGGGAGGATTTGGGGGGTCATGGAGGGGTTTTGGGGGCTCATGGTGGGTTTTTGGGGTTCAGGGGTTGGTTTTTGGGGTGCTCACGGTGTGCAGGTGCTGGCAGAGGGCGTCGAGGGCGGCGCTGCCGGCGACGTAGAAGCCGAGGGTGCAACTGGGGTCCATGCGCGAGAAGGGCAGGCGGCGCGGCCAGCGGCAGTGGAAGGACTTTTGGGGGGGACACACACACCAGATTTGGGGGTTCAGGGGGGGGGCTGAGAGGGTCGGGGGGGACCATGGGGTTTGGGGAGGGTCAGGGGGATTCGGGGTTCAGAGGGTTTGGGGGCTCAGAGAGGTTTAAGGGGAGCTCAGGGGGTCTAAGAGGGATTTAGGCCTCAAGGGGATTTTGGGGCTCACAAGGATTTTTTGGGGGGTTCATGGGGGCTTGGGGGGGGTCAGAGAGGTGAGAGGGGTTTGGGGGGGGTTTAGGGGGGTCATGGGGTTTGGGGAGGGTCAGGGGGATTGGGGGTTCAGAGGGTTTGGGGCTCAGAGAGGTTTAAGGGAGGCTCAGGGGGTCTAAGAGGGATTTAGGCCTCAAGGGGATTTTGGGGCTCACAAGGATTTTTTGGGGGGTTCATGGGGGTTTGGGGGGGTCAGAGAGGTTTTGGGGGACTCTGGGGAGGTCATGGGGTTTGGGGAAGGTCAGGGGGATTTGGGGTTCAGGGGGTTTGGGGGGTCAGAGAGGTTTAAGGGGAGCTCAGGGGATCTAAGAGGGATTTGGGCCTCAAGGGGATTTTGGGGCTCACAAGGATTTTTTTGGGGGGTTCATGGGGGTTTGGGGGGGTCAGAGAGGTTTTGGGGGACTCTGGGGAGGTCATGGGGTTTGGGGAGGGTCAGAGGGATTTGGGGTTCAGGGGGTTTGGGGGCTCAGAGAGGTTTAAGGGAGGCTCAGGGGATCTAAGAGGGATTCAGGCCTCAAGGGGATTTTGGGGCTCACAAGGATTTTTTGGGGGGTTCGTGGGGGTTTGGGGGGGGTCAGAGAGGTGAGAGGGGTTTGGGGGGGGTTTGAGGGGTGTCATGGGGTTTGGGGAGGGTCAGAGGGATTGGGGGTTCAGGGGGTTTGGGGCTCAGAGAGGTTTAAGGGAGGCTCAGGGGGTCTAAGAGGGATTCAGGCCTCAAGGGGATTTTGGGGCTCACAAGGATTTTTTGGGGGGTTCATGGGGGTTTGGGGGGGGTCAGAGAGGTGAGAGGGGTTTGGGGGGGGTTTGAGGGAGGTCATGGGGTTTGGGGAGGGTCAGAGGGATTGGGGGGTCAGAGAGGTTTAAGGGAGGCTCAGGGGGTCTAAGAGGGATTTGGTCCTCAAGGGGATTTTGGGGCTCACAAGGATTTTTTGGGGGGTTCATGGGGGTTTGAGGGGGTCAGAGAGGTTTTGGGGGGGCTCAGGGGGGGCTTGGGGGGTTCATGGGGTTTGGGGAGGGTCAGGGAGATTCGGGGTTCAGAGGGTTTGGGGGCTCAGAGAGGTTTAAGGGGTTCAAGGGATGCTCAGGGGGGTTTTTTTTTTGGGGGGGGGGGTCTCAGGGTGGGTTTTTGGGGGACCCCACCTGGAGGGGGAAGCCCTGGCGGGAGGTGTCGACGCTCGCCTGGCACAGGTGAGGGTCCAGGTAGAGCAGGGAATCCTCTGGGGGGGGGTCAGAGACACAGAAATATTGGGGGAACCCCAAACCCCCTCCCATCAATGGGGACCCCCCCCCCCCAACCACCAGGGAACCCCCAAATTATCAGGGACCCTCCCAAATCAACCAGGGACCCCCCCCCCCCCAAATCATCAGGGAACCCCCAAAACCAACAGGGACTCCCCCTCCCCTAATGGCAACGGAGGGGGGAGGCAAAGGGGTGCAGGGGAGGGGTTTGGGGGGGCAGGGGAGGGTTTGGGAGGCAGGGGAGGGTTTGGGGGGGCAGAAGGAGGGGTTTGGGGGTGCAGGGGAGGGTTTGGGAGGCAGGGGAGGGTTTGGGGGGGCAGAAGGAGGGGTTTGGGGGTGCAGGGGAGGGTTTGGGGTGCAGGGGAGGGGTTTGGGGTTCAAGGGAGGGGTTTAGGGTGGCAGAAGAAGGGTTTGGGGTGCAGGGGAGGGTTTGGGAGGCAGGGGAGGGTTTGGGGGGGCAGAAGGAGGGGTTTGGGGGGGCAGAAGTGGGGTTTGGGGTGCAGGGGAGGGTTTGGGGTGCAAGGGAGGGGTTTGGGGTGCAAGGGAGGGTTTTAAGGTGGCAGAAGGAAGGGTTTGGGGTGCAGGGGAGGGTTTGGGGTGCAGGGGAGGGGTTTGGGGTTCAGGGGAGGGGTTTAGGGTGGCAGAAGGAAGGGTTTGGGGTGCAAGGGAGGGGTTTGGGGTTCAAGGGAGGGGTTTAGGGTGGCAGAAGAAGGGTTTGGGGTGCAAGGGAGGGGTTTGGGGTGGCAGAAGGAAGGGTTTGGGGTGCAGGGGAGGGTTTGGAGGTGCAGGGGAAAGTTGGGGGTGCAGGGGAGGGTTTGGGGGTGCAAGGGAGGGGTTTGGGGTTCAAGGGAGGGGTTTAGGGTGGCAGAAAGTGGGGTTTGGGGGGGCAGAAGTGGGGTTTGGGGTGCAGGGGAGGGTTTGGGGGGCAGGGGAAGGGTTTGGGGTTCAAGGGAGGGTTTTAGGGTGGCAGAAGGAAGGGTTTGGGGTTCAAGGAAGGGTTTGGGGTGCAGGGGAGGGTTTGGAGGTGCAGGGGAAGGTTTGGAGGTGCAGGGGAGGGTTTGGGGGAGCAGAAGGAGGGGTTTAGGGTGGCAAAAAGTGGGGTTAGGGGTGCAGGGGAGGGTTTGGAGGTGCAGGGGAAAGTTGGGGGGGCGGAAGGGATGGTTTGGGGTGCAGGGGAGGGTTTGGAGGTGCAGGGGAGGGTTTGGGGGGGGCGGAAGGGATGGTTTGGGGTGCAGGCAAGGACTTTGGGGTGCAGAGGAGTGATTTGGGGTGCACGGGAGGGTTCAGGGGAGGGTTCGGGGGGGGCAAAGAGAGCGTTTGGGGTGCAGGGGAGAGGCTGGGGTGGGGGGGGGCAGAACGGGGGGTGTTGGGGTGCAGGGGAGGGTTTTTGGGGTGCAAAGGGAGGGGTTTGGGGGTCACCTTGGTAGCCGAGGAAGTAGAGCGCGTGCCGGGGTCTCCCCCCGATGACGCCCACACAGGCCTCCAGCTTCAGCAGCTCCTGCAGCAGCCACACAGCCCCTGGGGGGGGTCACCCCAATATCCCCACACACACACACCCCCCCAGGCACCCCCCGACACCCCCAGACTCCCCCGACACCCCCAGACCTTCCCTGACACCCCCAGACCCCCCAGACCTCCCCCCAGCATCAGCACCAAGAGCTCTTTGGCTACAAGAGGGGGTTTGGGGTGGGGTGGGGGCTACAGGGGTTTGGGGGTGTCTATGGGGCTAGAGGGGGTTTGGGGGGGGGGGGCTACAGGGGTTTGGGGGTGTCTATGGGGCTAGAGGGGGTTTGGGGGGGGGCTATGGGCTCTCTTGGGGGGGCTACAGGGGTTTAGGGGTGTCTATGGGGCTAGAGGGGGGTTTGGGGGGGCTATGGGCTCTCTTGGGGGGGCTACAGGGGTTTGGGGGTGTCTATGGGGCTAGAGGGGGGTTTGGGGGGGGCTATGGGCTCTCTTGGGGGGGCTACAGGGGTTTGGGGGTGTCTATGGGGCTAGAGGGGGTTTGGGGGGGGCTATGGGCTCTCTTGGGGGGGGCTACAGGGGTTTGGGGGTGTCTATGGGGCTAGAGGGGGTTTGGAGGGGGCTACGGTCTGTCTGGGGGGGGTTTAGGGGTGTCTGGTGGGGCTATGGAGGATTTGGGGGTGTCTATGGGACTAGAAGGGGGCTATGGTCTGTCTTGGGGGACTATGGAAGATTTGGGGGTGTCTGAGGGGCTTCAGGGGGTTTTGGGGGGGGGGGGGGGCTATGGTCTGTCTGGATGGGCCTACAGAGGATTTGGGGGTGTCCATGGGGCCAGAGGGGGTTTGGGGGGGACTATGGTCCGTCCTGGGGGGGCTACAGAGTATTTGGGGGGTGTCTATGGGACTAGAGGCGGGGGGGGGGGGGGGCTATGGTTGGTCTTGGGGGGCTACGGAGGATTTGGGGGTGTCTGGGGAGGGCTACAGAGGGACTCGGGAAGGTTTGGGGGGGATTTGGGGGATTCGGGGGAGTCAGAGGGGTTTGGGGGTGGCCTCAGGAAGGCTGGGGGAGGGGGTCAGGGGGATTTGGGGCTCGGGGGGGGGGGCTCAGGGGGGTCTGGGGGGAGGCAGAGGGGGGTCAGAGGGGTTGGGAAGGACCAGCTCAGCAGCTCCAGGAGCTCCTTGGGGAGCACTGGGAGCCGCTTGGAGCTCCTTGGGGAGCACTGGGAGCCGCTTGGAGATCCTCGGGGAGCACCAAGAGCTCTTGGGGAGCACCAGGAGCCACTTGGAAGCTCCTTGGCTCAACCAGGAGCCCTTGGGGAGCACCGGGAGCCGCTTGGAGATCCTCGGGGAGCACCAAGAGCTCTTGGGGAGCACCAGGAGCCACTTGGAAGCTCCTTGGCTCAACCAGGAGCCCTTGGGGAGCACCGGGAGCCGCTTGGAAGCTCCTTGGGGAGCACCGGGAGCCCTTGGGGAGCACCAGGAGCCGCTCAGAAGCTCCTTGGGGAGCAGCAGGAGAAGCTCAGAAGCTTCTTGGGGAGCACCGGGAGCCGCTTGGAAGCTCCTTGGGGAGCACCAGGAGCTCTTGGGGAACACCGGGACCTGCTCGGAAGCTCCTTGGGGAGCACCAGGAGCCACTCGGAAGCTCCTTGGGGAGCACCAGGAGCTGCTCAGAAGCTCCTTGGCTCAACCAGGAGCCCTTGGGGAGCACCAGGAGCTGCTTGGAGCTCCTTGAGGAGCACCAGGAGCCCTTGGGGAGCACCGGGAGCCCTGGGGGAGCACTGGGAGCCGCTTGGAAGCTCCCTGGGGAGCACCAAGAGATCTTGGGGAGCACCAGGAGCCACTTGGAGCTTCTCGGGGGAGCACCAGGAGCTGCTTGGAGCTCCTTGGGGAGCACTGGGAGCCGCTTGGAGATCCTCGGGGAGCACCGAGAGCCCTCGGGGAGCACCAGGAGCCACTTGGAGCTCCTTGGGGAGCACTGGGAGCCGCTTGGAGCTCCTTGGGGAGCACTGGGAGCCACTTGGAGATCCTCGGGGAGCACCGAGAGACCTCGGGGAGCACCAGGAGCCACTTGGAAGCTCCTTGGCTCAACCAGGAGCCCTTGGGGAGCACCGGGAGCCGCTTGGAAGCTCCTTGGGGAGCACCGGGAGCCCTTGGGGAGCACCGGGAGCCCTTGGGGAGCACCAGGAGGTGCTCAGAAGCTACTTGGCTCAACCGGGAGCTCTTGGGGAGCACCGGGAGCCGCTCGGAAGCTACTTGGGGAGCACTGGGAGTTCCTTGGGGAGCACCAGGAGCCGCTCGGAAGCTCCTTGGGGAGCACCGGGAGCTGCTCAGAAGCTCCTTGGCTCAACCAGGAGCCCTTGGGGAGCACCGGGAGCTGCTTGGAGCTCCTCGAGGAGCACCAGGAGCCCTTGGGGAGCACTGGGAGCCGCTCGGAAGCTCCTTGGGGAGCACCAAGAGCTCTTGGGGAGCACCAGGAGCCCTTGGGGAGCACCGGGAGCCGCTTGGAAGCTCCTTGGGGAGCACTGGGAGCCCTTGGGGAGCACCAGGAGCTGCTCGGAAGCTACTTGGGGAGCACCAAGAGCTCTTGGGGAGCACCAGGAGCCACTTGGAGCTTCTTGGGGGAGCTCCTTGGGGAGCTGCTTGGAGCTCCTTGGGGAGCACTGGAAGCTCTTGGGGAGCACCAGGAGCCGCTTGGAGCTACTTGGGGAGCACTGGGAGCCGCTTGGAGCTCCTTGGGGAGCACTGGGAGCCGCTTGGAGATCCTCGGGGAGCACCGAGAGCCCTCGGGGAGCACCAGGAGCCACTTGGAAGCTCCTTGGCTCAACCAGGAGCCCTTGGGGAGCACCGGGAGCCCTTGGGGAGCACCAGGAGCCGCTCAGAAGCTCCTTGGGGAGCAGCAGGAGAAGCTCAGAAGCTTCTTGGGGAGCACCGGGAGCCGCTTGGAAGCTCCTTGGGGAGCACCAGGAGCTCTTGGGGAACACCGGGACCTGCTCGGAAGCTCCTTGGGGAGCACCAGGAGCCACTCGGAAGCTCCTTGGGGAGCACCAGGAGCTGCTCAGAAGCTCCTTGGCTCAACCAGGAGCCCTTGGAGAGCACCGGGAGCTGCTTGGCGCTCCTTGAGGAGCACCAGGAGCCCTTGGGGAGCACCGGGAGCCCTGGGGGAGCACTGGGAGCCGCTTGGAAGCTCCTTGGGGAGCACCAAGAGATCTTGGGGAGCACCAGGAGCCACTTGGAGCTTCTTGGGGGAGCACCAGGAGCTGCTTGGAGCTCCTTGGGGAGCACTGGGAGCCGCTTGGAGATCCTCGGGGAGCACCGAGAGCCCTCGGGGAGCACCAGGAGCCACTTGGAGCTCCTTGGGGAGCACTGGGAGCCGCTTGGAGCTCCTTGGGGAGCACTGGGAGCCACTTGGAGATCCTCGGGGAGCACCGAGAGTCCTCGGGGAGCACCAGGAGCCACTTGGAAGCTCCTTGGCTCAACCAGGAGCCCTTGGGGAGCACCGGGAGCCGCTTGGAAGCTCCTTGGGGAGCACTGGGAGCCCTTGGGGTGCACCAGGAGGTGCTCAGAAGCTACTTGGCTCAACCGGGAGCTCTTGGGGAGCACCGGGAGCTGCTCGGAAGCTACTTAGGGAGCACTGGGAGTTCTTTGGGGAGCACCAGGAGCCCTTGGGGAGCACCAGGAGCCGCTCGGAAGCTCCTTGGGGAGCACCGGGAGCTGCTCAGAAGCTCCTTGGGGAGCACTGGGAGCCACTCGGAAGCTCCTTGGCTGAACCAGGAGCCTTTAGGGAGCACTGGGAGCCGCTCGGAAGCTCCTTGGGGAGCACCAAGAGCTCTTGGGGAGCACCAGGAGCCACTTGGAAGCTCCTTGGCTCAACTGGGAGCTCTTGGGGAGCACTGGGAGCTGCTCAGAAGCTCCTTGGGGAGCACTGGGAGCCCCCCAGTTCCCACCTTGATGCCGTCCATGTAGACAGGGTTGAGGCTGTCGCCGCCGAGCCGCACGGGAACGAGGATAACGACGGCTCGTTGGGATCCCAGCTCGTTATCGGCATCGCTGCCCACCAGCCTGGCCACGTCCCCTTTGTAAACTACAAAAAAAAAAAAAAAAAAAAGAGGATTTTTAGGGGGTGCAACGAGCCGGATGAAGGCCTCGAGGGCACCCGGAGAGAGTCTGGGGGTGACCCGGAGCTGGGTTGGAGCTGCTGGAGGGGTTGGAGGTTCTCCAGAGGGATGGGAGCTGCTTGGATCCATGGGCTGAGAGCAAAGGGGATGATGTTGGAGCAGGAACTTGGGTCCCAACAACCCTGAGCAGCTCCAGCCCAGGAGAAGTCTGGCTGGAAAGGGCCTGGAGGAGAAGGCCCTGGGGGGGTTGGGGGAAGAGGAGCCAACCAGGTGGCCAAGAAGGCCAAGGGCAGCTTGGCTTGGAGCAGCCACGGTGTGGCCAGCAGGGCCTAGAAGGCCCTAAAGGACTCCCAGGAGGCTCTAGAGGGTTCCTGGGGGTGCGAGAAGGGTCCTAGAAGCTCCTAAAGGAGCCAGGGAGGTTCTTCTCCCTCTGGTGGGACTGAACCTCGAATCCTGGGGTCAGTTTGGATCCAAGAAGGATGTTGAGGCTGTGGAGCGAGTGCAGAGAAGAGCAAGGAAGCTGGGAAGGGGCTGGAGAAGCAGAGGAGCGGCTGAGAGAGCTGGGGGGGCTCAGCCTGGAGAAGAGGAGCCTGAGGGGAGACCTCATTGCTCTCTCCCTGCAAGGAGCTTGTGGAGAGGAGGGAGCTGAGCTCTTGTGCCAAGGGCCAGGGGACAGGCCAGAGGGAATGGCCTCAAGCTCCACCAGGGGAGGCTCAGGATGGACATGAGGGAAAAATTCTTCATTTAAAAGGTGCTGGAAGAGGGAGGGGGTTGAGTCCCCTTCCCTGGAGGGTTTAAGGGCCGGGTGGACGAGGTGCTGAGGGCCACGGGTCAGTGATCGATGGGGCTGGTTGGACTCCACCATCCTGTGGGTCTCTTCCAAGCTGCCCATTCTCCGATTCTCACCGGTGCCGTCCTGGGAGACGTAGACGGAGAGGCCGCGCGTCTCCTCGCACGATTCCACCGCCTTCCTGCGCGAAATGGTGGGGTGAAAATCAATCTTGGGGACCCCCCCCAAGAATGATCATAGAATCATCATAGAACAACCAGGTTGGAAGAGACCCATCGGATCATGGAGTCCAACCATTCCTATCAAACACTAACCCATGACCCTCAGGACCTCGTCCACCCGTCCCTTAAACACCTCCAGGGAAGGGGAATCAACCACCTCCCTGGGCAGCCTGTTCCAAAGTCCAACGACCATTTCCATGAAAAACCTCCTCCTAATCTCCAGCCTAAACCTGCCCTGGTGGAGCTTGAGGCCATTCCCTCTCGTCCTGTCCCCTGTCCCTTGGGAGAAGAGCCCAGCTCCCTCCTCTCCACAACCTCCTCTCAGGGAGTTGGAGAGAGCAATGAGGTCTCCTCTCAGCCTCCTCTTCTCCAGGATAAACCCCCCCAGCTCTCTCAGCCGCTCCTCATAGGGCCTGTTCTCCAGCCCCTTCGCTAGTCTCGTTGCCCTTCTCTGGACTCTCTCCAGAGCCTCAACATCCTTCTTGTGCTGAGGGACCCACAACTGAACACAGGATTTAAGGAGCAGCCTCCCCAGTGCTGAGTCCAGAGGGAGAATCACCTCCCTGGCCCTGCTGCTCACACCGTTTCTGATCCAAGCCAAGATGCCATTGGCCTTCTTGGCCCCCTGGGCACACTGCTGGCTCATGGTCAGTCGCTGTCGACCAACCCCCCCAGGTCCCTCTCCTCCTGGCAGTTTCCAGCCAGACTTCTCTCAGTCTGTAGCTCTGCTCAGGGTTGTTGTGCCCCAAGTGCAGGATCCGCCATTTTGGGCCTTGTTAGGCCTCATCCCGTTGGACTCAGCCCATGGATCCAGCCTGTTCAGGTCCCTTTGGAGCCTCCCGACCCTCCAGCAGATCCACACTCCCACCCAGCTCAGTGTCACCTGCAAACTTGCTGAGGGAGCACTCGATGCCTTCATCCAGGTCATTGATGAAGACATTAAACAGGCCTGGACCTAGCACTGAGCCCTAACGGAGCACTCGATGCCTTCATCCAGCTCATTGATGAAGACATTGACCAGGGCTGGACCCAGCCCTGAGCCCTGGGGACACCACCTGATGATGATGAGGAGGAAGGTGTCCCCAACACACTCACCGCAGGATGTGTGCGACGAGCGAGGGGCCGTACCAGTCTCCGGCTTTCTTGCCGGCGCCTCGGCCCAGCTCCACCAGGCGATGGAGGCCGAAGGGAGCGCCGGGACGGTCGGCGAACCAGGCCACGACGGTGCGGTGACGGCGCTCGGCCTCCTCAGGGGACAATGACAGGGGGACACGGGGCGGCCTGGGGTGGGTCGGAGACGGTCCAGAGGGTCCTGGGGATGGTCCAGGGGGTCTCGGTGACATTCCAGGGGATGTTGGTGACATCCTGGTGTGTCCTGGGGATGATCCAAAGGACCCTGGGGATGTCCCAGAAGGTCCTGGGGATGTCCCAGAGGATCCTGATGTCCCAGAAGGCCCAGGTGATGTCCCAGAGGACCTCAGTGACATCCTGGTGTGTCCTGGGGATGTTCCAAAGGATCCTGATGATGTCCCAGAAGGTCCTGGGGATGTCCCAGAGGGTCCTGGTGATGTCCCAGAGGACCTCAGTGACATTCTGGAGTGTCCTGGTAATGTCCCAGGAGGTCCCGGTGACATCTCAAGATGTCCTGGTGACATCCTAGTGGCTCCTGGTGACATCTCAAGATGTCCTGGTGACGTTCCAGGTGATCCTGGTGACATCCCAGAGGCTCCTGGTGACGTCCCAGGTCCTGGTGACATCCTACTGTGTCCTGGTGACGTTCCAGGGGATCCTGGGGACATCCCGAGATGTCCTGGTGATGTCCCAGAAGGTGCTGGTGTCATCCTAGAGGCTCCTGGTGACATCCTGAGGTGTCCAGGTGACATCCCAGGGGATCCTGGTGACGTCCTGGTGTGTCCTGGTGATGTTCCAGCAGATCCTGGTGACGTCCCAGGTCCTGGTGACATCCTGGACTGTCCTGGTGATGTTCCAGAAGGTCCTGGTGACATCCCAGAAGGTCCTGGTGACATCTCAAGATGTCCCGGTGACATCCCATGGGACCCTGATAACGTCCCAGTGGATCCCAGCTCCGTCCTGGGGGGTCCTGGAGCCAAACTGGGGGTCCTGGGGCCATCTTGGGGTCCCTTCGGCCGCCGCCTCCCGGACTCCGGCTCCACCAGCGCCTCCGGCCACATCCAGTCTGGACACCGAAGGGTTAAAAGGGGACTCAGAGGGGGTTTCGGGGTCCCCCCCACACCCCAAAAGATGCAGGATGAGGACCTAGCTCCCCCCTTTCCTTCAGGTTCTGGGGTTTCCTTAGGGTTTTGGGGTCTCATAGGGTTTCCAGCCCCTCTCTCAGCTCCTCCCCTCACCCTCTCCAGGTTTCGGGGTCCCCTCTAAGTTTTGGGGTGTCCCCCCAGGATTTTGGGGGCTCCCCCTTGGTTTCTGGGGTCCCCACACACCCCAAAAGATGCAGGATGAGGTCCTAGCTCCCTCCTTTCCTTGAGGGTTTGGGGTTTCCTTAGGGTTTTGGGGTCTCCTTGTGTTTCCAGCCCCTCTCTCAGCTCCTCCCTTCACCCTCCCCAGGTTTCGGGGTCCCCTCTAAGTTTTGGGGTCCCCTCTGCTTCTTGGGGTCCCCCCTCAGTTTCAGGACTCCTCACTGCACCCCAAAAATCCAGAATGAGCTCCTGACTCCCTCCTTTCCTTCAGGTTTTGGGGTTTCTTTAGGGTCTTGGGGCCTCCTTGTGTTTCCAGCCCCTCTCTCAGCTCCTCCCTTCACCCTCCCCAGGTTTCGGGGTCCCCCCCCCGGGTTTTTGGGGTTCCTCACCGCGCCCCAAAAGGTGCAGGAGGAGGGCCTGGCCCAGCAGCATCTGGGCGCAGCGCAGGGTGCACCCCCAGCCGCAGTCGGTGCTCCAGGGGGACCCCGAAAGCGCCGGGAAGGCCCTTCGGTAGGTGAGCCACAGGCGGGAGCTGAAATCCAGCCGGAACAGACACAGCTCCTCTGGAGAAAGGGGGGGAAGACACCCCAAAAAATAGCACCGAACCCCAAAAATAACAAACACACACACACACACACACCCCCCTCCCCGAACCCCTAAACCTCTTGCTGAACCCCCCAATCCACCCTCTGAGCCCCCAAACCTCCCTCTGAGCCTCTAAAGCTCCTCCTGAAGCGCTAAAGCTTCCCCCTGAGCCTCTGAGCATCCCTGTGAACCCCCAAACCACCCTCTGAACCCCCAAACCAATCCCTGAACCCCCCAAACCTCCCCCTGAACCCCCAAATCTCCCCCTGAACCCCCAAACCACCCTCTGAACCCCCAAACCAATCCCCGAACCCCCCAAACCACACCCTGAGCCCCTAAAAAAAACTCCCTGAGCCCCCAAACCTCCCCCTGAACCTCTAAACCTCCTCCTGAACCCCCAAACCTCCTCCTGAACCCCTGAACATCCCCCTGAACCCCCAAACCACCCCTTGAACCCCAAACTTCCCCTGAACCCCTAAACCACACTCTGAGCCCCTCAACAGCCCCCTGAGGCTCTAAACCTCCCTCTGAACCCCCAAACCTCCCCTGAACCCCTAAACCTCCTCCGGAAGCTCTAAACCTCCCCCTGAGCCCCTAAACCACCCTCCGAACCCCCAAACCTCCCCCTAAACCTCCTCCTGAACCCCTAAACCCTCCCACTGAGCCGCTAAACCTCCTCCTGAACCCCCAAACCTCCCCCTGAACCCCCAAACCTCCCCCTGAACCCCCAAACCAATCCCTGAACCCCTAAACCACACCCTGAGCCCCTAAAAAAACTCCCTGAGCCCCCAAACCTCCCCCTGAACCTCTAAACCTCCCCCTGAAGCTCTAAACTTCCCACTGAGCCCCTAAACCTCTCCCTGAACCCCAAAACCTCCCCCTGAGCCTCTAAACCTCCCTCTGAACCCCCAAACATTCCCTGAACCCCCTCCTGGAGCTCTAAACCTCCCCCTGGACCCCTAAACCACCCCCTGAACCCCAAAACCACCCCCTGAACCTCTAAACCTCCCCCTGAACCCCCAAACCTCCCCCTGAACCCCCAAACCTTCTCCCGAAGCTCTAAACCTCTCCCTGAGGCCCTAAACCTCCCCCGAACCCCCAAACTTACCCTAGTTCATCCCCATATCCCCAGAGCCCCCCCCAAAACCCCTCCAGCCCCTCTGAACCCCCCCAAACCCCCCTCCAGCCCCCCCAACTCCCCCCCCCAGCCCCCCCAAATCCTTCAGTTCCCCCTCTGACACCCCCAAACCCCCCCCAGCCCCCCCAAAACCAGTACCAGGCCCCCCCAAACCCCTCACCGTGGCTGTCGGGGCGGTAGCTGCGCCCCAAAAGGTGCAGGGGGGCCCCTCGGCTCAAACGGGACCTGGAGCGCAGAGTCCAGCCTTTTGGGGGGGGGGGGGGGGGATCAATCCAGGACCCCCCCCAAAACACTCCCAGTGGCCCCAGTGCCTCTTCCCAGTGCTCCCAGTGTCCCCAATGCCTCCCTCCAGTAGCTCCCAGTGCTCCCAGTGTCCCCAATGCCTCTTCCCAGTGCTCCCAGTGTCCCCAGCGCCTCTTCCCAGAGATCCCAGTGTCCCCTCCCAGCACTCCTAGTGCTCCCAGTGTCCCCAGTGCCTCTCCCCAGTAGCTCCCAGTGTCCCTTCCCAGCACTCCTAGTGCTCCCAGTGTCCCCAGTGCCTCTTCCCAGCTCTCCCAGTGTCCCCAGTGCCTCTCCCCAGTAGCTCCCAGTGCTCCCAGTGTCCCTTCCCAGCACTCCTAGTGCTCCCAGTGCTCCCAATGCCTCTTCCCAGTGCTCCCAGTGTCCCCAGTGCCTCTTCCCAGAGATCCCAGTGTCCCCTCCCAGTGCTCCCAGTGTCCCCAGTGCCTCTCCCCAGTAGCTCCCAGTGTCCCCTCCCAGCACTCCTAGTGCTCCCAGCGTCCCCAGTGCCTCTCCCCAGTAGCTCCCAGTGTCCCTTCCCAGCACTCCTAGTGCTCTCAGTGCCTCTCCCCAGTAGCTCCCAGTGCTCCCAGTGTCCCTTCCCAGCACTCCTAGTGCTCCCAGTGCTCCCAGTGTCCCCAGTGCCTCTCCCCAGTAGCTCCCAGTGTCCCTTCCCAGAGATCCCAGTATCCCCTCCCAGTGCTCCCAGTGTCCCCAGTGCCTCTCCCCAGTGCTCCCAGTGTCCCCTCCCAGCAATCCTAGTGCTCCCAGTGTCCCCAGTGCCTCTTCCCAGAAATCCCAGTGTCCCCTCCCAGCACTCCTAGTGCTCCCAGTGTCCCCAATGCCTCTTCCCAGTGTCCCCAGTGCCTCTTCCCAGTGCTCCCAGTGTCCCCTCCCAGTGCTCCCAGTGTCCCCAATGCCTCCCTCCAGTAGCTCCCAGTGCTCCCAGTGTCCCCAATGCCTCCCTCCAGTAGCTCCCAGTGCTCCCAGTGTCCCCAATGCCTCTTCCCAGTGCTCCCAGTGTCCCCAGCGCCTCTTCCCAGAGATCCCAGTGTCCCCTCCCAGTGCTCCCAGTGGCCCCAATGCCTCTCCCCAGTAGCTCCCAGTGTCCCCTCCCAGCACTCCTAGTGCTCCCAGTGTCCCTTCCCACTGCTCCCAGTGCCTCTCCCCAGTAGCTCCCAGTGCTCCCAGTGTCCCTTCCCAGCACTCCTAGTGCTCCCAGTGCTCCCAGTGTCCCTTCCCAGCGCTCCCAGTGTCCCCAGTGCCTCTCCCCAGTAGCTTCCAGTGCCCCTTCCCAGAGATCCCAGTATCCCCTCCCAGTGCTCCCAGTGTCCCCAGTGCCTCTTCCCAGAGATCCCAGTGTCCCCTCCCAGCACTCCTAGTGCTCCCAGTGTCCCCAGTGCCTCTTCCCAGTGCTCCCAGTGTCCCCAATGCCTCTTCCCAGTGCTCCCAGTGTCCCCAATGCCTCTTCCCAGAGATCCCAGTGTCCCCTCCCAGCACTCCTAGTGCTCCCAGTGTCCCCAGTGCCTCTTCCCAGTGCTCCCAGTGTCCCCAATGCCTCTTCCCAGTGCTCCCAGTGTCCCCTCCCAGCACTCCTAGTGCTCCCAGTGTCCCCAGTGCCTCTCCCCAGTAGCTCCCAGTGCTCCCAGTGTCCCCAATGCCTCTTCCCAGTGCTCCCAGTGTCCCCTCCCAGCACTCCTAGTGCTCCCAGTGTCCCCAGTGCCTCTTCCCAGTGCTCCCAGTGTCCCCAATGCCTCTCCCAAGGAGCTCCCAGCGCTCCCAGTGTCCCCAATGCCTCTTCCCAGTGCTCCCTCCCAGCGCTCCCACTGTCCCCAATGACTCTCTCCAGTGCTCCCAGTGCCTCTTCCCAGAGATCCCAGTGTCCCCTCCCAGTGCTTCCAGTGTCCTCAGTGCCTCTCCCCAGTAGCTCCCACTGCTCCCAGTGTCCCTAATGCCTCTTCCCAGTGGCCCCTCCCAGCACTCCTAGTGCTCCCAGTGTCCCCAGTGCCTCTCCCCAGTAGCTCCCAGTGCCTCTTCCCAGTGCTCCCAGTGTCCCCAATGCCTCTTCCCAGAGATCCCAGTGTCCCCTCCCAGAGCTCCCAGTGTCCCCAGTTCCTCTCCCCAGTAGCTCCCAGTGCTCACAGTGTCCTTTCCCAGAGATCCCAGTATCCCCTCCCAGTGCTCCTTCCCAGTGCTCCCAGTGTCCCCAATGCCTCTTCCCAGAGATCCCAGTGTCCCTTCCCAGCACTCCTAGTGCTCCCAGTGTCCCTTCCCAGAGATCCCAGTATCCCCTCCCAGTGTCCCCAGTGCCTCTTCCCAGTGCTCCCAGTGTCCCTTCCCAGCACTCCCAGTGTCCCCAATGCCTCCTTCCAGTAGCTCCCAGTGCTCCCAGTGTCCCCAATGCCTCTTCCCAGTGCTCCCAGTGTCCCTTCCCAGTGCTCCCAGTGTCCCCAATGCCTCCCTCCAGTAGCTCCCAGTGCTCCCAGTGTCCCTTCCCAGCACTCCTAGTGCTCCCAGTGTCCCTTCCCAGTGCTCCCAGTGTCCCCAATGCCTCTTCCCAGAGATCCCAGTGTCCCCTCCCAGTGCTCCCAGTGTCCCCAGTGCCTCTTCCCAGAGATACCAGTGTCCCCTCCCAGTGCTCCCAGTGCCTCTCCCCAGTAGCTCCCAGTGCTCCCAGTGTCCCTTCCCAGTGCTCCCAGTGTCCCCAGTGCCTCTTCCCAGCTCTCCCAGTGTCCCCAGTGCCTCTTCCCAGTGCTCCCAGTGTCCCCAATGCCTCTTCCCAGTGCTCCCAGTGTCCCCTCCCAGCACTCCTAGTGCTCCCAGTGTCCCCAGTGCCTCTCCCCAGTAGCTCCCAGTGCTCCCAGTGTCCCTTCCCAGCACTCCTAGTGCTCCCAGTGTCCCTTCCCAGCGCTCCCAGTGTCCCCAGTGTCTCTCCCCAGTAGCTCCCAGTGTCCCTTCCCAGAGATCCCAGTATCCCCTCCCAGTGCTCCCAGTGTCCCCAGTGCCTCTTCCCAGTGCTCCCAGTGTCCCCAGTGCCTCTCCCCAGTAGCTCCCAGTGTCCCCTCCCAGCACTCCTAGTGCTCCCAGTGTCCCTTCCCAGAGATCCCAGTATCCCCTCCCAGTGCTCCCAGTGTCCCCAGTGCCTCTTCCCAGTGCTCCCAGTGTCCCCAATGCCTCTTCCCAGTGCTCCCAGTGTCCCCAATGCCTCTCCCCAGTAGCTCCCAGTGTCCCCTCCCAGCACTCCCAGTGCTCCCAGTGTCCCCAGTGCCTCTTCCCAGCTCTCCCAGTGTCCCCAGTGCCTCTCCCCAGTAGCTCCCAGTGCTCCCAGTGTCCCTTCCCAGAGATCCCAGTATCCCCTCCCACTAGCTCCCAGTAGCTCCCAGTGTCCCCAGTGTGCCCAGTAGTTCCCACTGCTCCCAGTGCCTCTCCCCAGTAGCTCCCAGTGCTCCCAGTGTCCCTTCCCAGCACTCCTAGTGCTCCCAGTGTCCCCAGTGCCTCTTCCCAGAGATCCCAGTGTCCCCAGTGCCTCTCCCCAGTAGCTCCCAGTGCTCCCAGTGTCCCTTCCCAGAGATCCCAGTATCCCCTCCCACTGCTCCCAGTGTCCCCAATGCCTCTTCCCAGTGCTCCCAGTGTCCCCAGTGCCTCTCCCCAGTAGCTCCCAGTGTCCCTTCCCAGCACTCCTAGTGCTCCCAGTGTCCCTTCCCAGAGATCCCAGTATCCCCTCCCAGTGCTCCCAGTGTCCCCAGTGCCTCTTCCCAGTGCTCCCAGTGTCCCCAATGCCTCTTCCCAGTGCTCCCAGTGTCCCCAATGCCTCTTCCCAGTGCTCCCAGTGTCCCCTCCCAGCACTCCTAGTGCTCCCAGTGTCCCCAGTGCCTCTTCCCAGCTCTCCCAGTGTCCCCAGTGCCTCTCCCCAGGAGCTCCCAGTGTCCCCAGCCCCTCTCCCGGGTTCCTGGTGCCCCCCCCCCCCCCGTGCCCCCCCTCCCCATTCTTGTGTCCCCCCCAAACCCTCCCTCCAGCCCCCCCATTCCCCTCAATTGCCCCCCCCAGCCCCCCCAAACCCTCCCCTCCCTCCTCACCGTATCTGACGCTGTTCCAAGCCGCCAGGACACGGCCCCGAACCCTCCCCCCCCCTTCATGGCTCGTCCCCCCCCCCACCCCCCCTCATGCCGGGAGCCACCGGTACCGGCACCGGCACCGCCGCACGCCGCCGCCATCTTGGAGACGGGCAACAGCGCCGGAAGTGGCGACGCGGCCGGGCGGAAGTGGCCTGGGCCTAATAGCGCAGCCTCCATCTTTGAGACGGGCGCAGGTGCCGGAAGTGGCCACGCGGCCGGGCGGAAGTGGTC
>JAUMJK010002499.1:0-34371 GCA_033558105.1 Coccyzus lansbergi
GGGCAACGGGAGCTTGGGGGGTAACGGGGAAGCAATGGGCGCTGGAGGGGTCAATGGAGAGGCAACTGGCTCTTGGGGGGTAACAGGGAGGCAACGGGTGCTGGGGGGGCAAGGGGTGCTGGGGGGGAAAACAGGGGGACAACGGCCGCTGGGAGGGGGGCAACAAGGGGGCAACCGACCCTGGGGGTAGGGGGAGGGCAGTAGGGGGGACAACGGACCCTGGAGAGGGGACAACAATGGGGCAACCGACCCTGAGGGGGGGGGCAACAGGGGTGCAACTGGCCCTGGGGGACTGGGGGGGGCGCTTGGGGGAGGTGAAGGGGGAGCTCCCATTCCGGGTCCCAAGCAACGGGAACGATAGGTGTGCTCCGGGCAGGGTGAGGGTCCCGGTCCCGCTCGCACGGGACAGCGACAAGAGGCCTTAAGGAGGCTCCTAACACCGGGAGGGGCTCGGGGGTCCAGGGGCTCCTAGCCCAAGCCCAGGGCCAGGGCTGCCACTAAGGCGAAAAGCGGCACCCGGCGCGGCTTGCGGGCTCCCCGCGCCCCCCCTGCTGCTCACCCGCCGCTGTCGGTGACTCTGGGCGATTTCGTGCTGCTCCGGCTGGGCTCAGAGCCCTCCGGGCTGCTCAGGTAACGCTCCAGGTACTCCGCCTGTCGCTTCTCCATCTCCGCCATAGTGACGTCGAGAGGAAATGACGGCACAAACGGAGGGCCGCCGAATTTATAGAGTTCCACCTGGGCGGGGCTAGGTCTCGGGGGCGTGGTCTCCCGGGGAGGGGGCGTGGCCAAGGACAGCACAGACTCGGCACCTCCGTTTACAGCTTTATTGGGGAAGCACAGCCCCTTCTCCCCTCCCGACCCCGAGCCCCAGGATGCAGCGGATTCCCGCCTACGAGTGAGCGGCCTCGACCCCGTCCTGCTCCCACATCCAGGGATTGCAATGGCATTCACTTCCCTCGGGCAGTTCTCGTCTGGCACCCAAGGAGAGCATGGCCAGACCACCAGCCCCAAAGCCCAACTCTTAGGGAGGGATGCATGGGAAGAAGTGGTTTCTCCCACCTTGGACTGGAATCTGACCTTGTCCATGCCCCCCTGGGAGCAGCACGGCCTTCCAACACCTCCACAGCAGCTCCCAGAGCCAGGCACAAGGATACAGACCCCATCCTCACCTCCCCTCTCCCTCTCCCACCACGTCTGAGCCCTCAGGGAACTGCAGATGCTTCCAGAGCAGCTCGCTCGAGCAGTGTGGAAGCATTGAGGTTGGAAAAGCTCATCCGCAAACACAGGCACGATCCAGAAGTACCCACTTAGAGGCCTAGAGTCTTCAGAAAAGACATCAGGAAAAGCACAATTTGCTTGGCAGAGCCAGTGGGACACGGCGATGGCTGCAGTGAACACAATATCCACTCCTTCTGCCACCAGCTCTTACCCCTGCCTTGCAAAAACCACCAGCACCACACGGAACCAAGTGAAAGAGCAGTATTTTTATTAACAAGTGCACAGAGATTCCATAAACACAGTATCAGGAATAAATTAAAAATAAAAAAACCAGGGAAGGAATTCCCAAAAACTCTTCCACTCCAGAGACAACATCGTCTTTCCAGTTCTTGGCACAACAATTGGCCTTTGATGATGGAAAAGGAATCTCCACGGAAACCACTGCCTGTAGTCGATACCTGCCCCTTGGCATTGCCCTCAGGAACAAATGTTCCTTATTCTGCAAGTGGTTTCTCACTAGCAGGGAGGGCAACAAGCTCTGTCTAGACTCCGGCTCAGAGCCTGACAACTGCGACCATGAGAGAGCACTTAGGGTACTCTCAGCTTCCAGCCAGCGGCGCCGGGAAGTGCAAAGTTATCGGCACCACGGTCTGGAGAGGAGGTTGTGGGGCACCAATATGCCACAATCCTCTCCATGTGGGTATTTCCCACAAGAAACTGTCCCCCCACCTCAAGGAGTTGCAGAGTTCCTTCAGGTGCTGCCACCATTAAACTGTCCCCCCCTCAAGGAGTTGCAGGGTTCCTTGAGGTGCTGCTGCCCTCAAACCGGGCCCCTGCCTCAGGGAGTTCCAGGATTCCTTGAGGTTCTGCCGCCATCAAACTGCCCCCTCCTCAAGGACTTCCTTGAGGTGCTGCCGCCATTACACTGTCCCCCCCTCAAGGAGTTGCAGGTTTCCTTGAGGTGCTGCCGCCCTCAAACTGTGCCCCCTCCCCTCAAGGAGTTGCAGGATTCCTTGAGGTGCTGCTGCCCTCAAACCGGGCCCCTGCCTCAGGGAGTTCCAGGATTCCTTGAGGTTCTGCTGCCATCAAACTGCCCCCTCCTCAAGGAGATCCTTGAGGTGCTGCCGCCATTAAACTGACCCCCCCTCAAGGAGTTGCAGAGCTCCTTGAGGTGCTGCTGCCCTCAAACTATGTTCCCCCCCTCACGGAGTTCCAGGATTCCTTGGGGTTCTGCCACCATCAAACTTCCCCCTCCTCAAGGAGATCCTTGAGGTGCTGCTGCCCTCAAACCGGGCCCCTGCCTCAGGGAGTTCCAGGATTCCTTCAGGTTCTGCCGCCATCAAACTGCCCCCTCCTCACGGACTTCCTTGAGGTGCTGCCGCCATTACGCTGTCCCCCCCTCAAGGAGTTGCAGGATTCCTTGAGGTGCTGCCGCCCACAAACTGTGCCCCCACCCCTCAAGGAGTTCCAGCATTCCTTGAGGTGCTGCTGCCCTCAAATTGTGTCCCTCTCCAGTTGTTCATTGAGGTTCTACTGCCATCAAAGTGTCCCCCCCCTCAAGGAGTTGCAGGGTTCCTTGAGGTGCTGCCACCATCAAACTGCCCCCTTCTCAAGGACTTCCTTGAGGTGCTGCTGCCCTCAAACTGTGTCCCCCCCTCAAGGAGTTGCAGAGTTCCTTGACGTGCTGCTGCCCTCGAACTGTCCCCCTCTCAAGGAGTTCATTGAGGTTCTGCTGCCACCAAATCCCCAAAATCCACCAGCACCACAAGGAACCAAGTGAAAAAACAATATATTTATTAACAAGTACAGAGATTCCATAAACACAGTATCAGGAATAAATTAAAAATAAAAAAAAAAAAACAGGGAAGGAATTCCCAAAAACTCTTCCACTCGATGACAGAAAAGGAATCTCCATGGAAAGCAAACATGACTTCCAGCCAGCAGCGCTGGGAAGTGCAAAGTGATCAGCACCATGGAAGACACGTAGGCTTGGTGGGCTGCCGAACACCAAAGGACACGGCTGAGGTTGGGTAGAGCCAGCCGCTCCTCCCAGCTGCCAGCAGCAGGAGGCAAAATTCTTTTTATTTGATGTTTGGCGTGGTTCTTGATCTCGCCTACATATCTTCCACGCTCCACTTGTAGGCGAGGTCCTGCTCTGCCATCCTGTTTGCCATCCTGGGGAAGTAGCGCTGCTCAAATCCGTTGGACCTATAAAGCGACAGCAAGAAGACGGTGAGCTGCTGCACAGAAGCTTTTCTGAGGCAAGAGGACTTTTTAGGGACATAAACTCTCCACTGCTTTTAATCCAGTTTGCATTTCGCCGCAGCCCGTGATGAGCAGCAGGGAGCAGCACTGAAGCTCTTCACACCCTCGTTGACAGCACCAGCCTCGCTCCCTTTGCCCTGCACCCACCACCCAGCCATAACTTAACCTCCCTCACCCGATAGCTGCAAATCTTTAAACTGTGAACTCTCTGAAGAAAAAGCTCATTGAAATCTCCCACATCCCCGCACCAGGAACACGTACCTGTCCACACCATCCCAACGAGACCCAGGCCAGATGTCAAACCTGTTGGGCGGGGGTGTTGGTCTCTTGTATCTGGGTCTTTCTACAACTAAACAAAAAACAGCAACTGTTAAGAACAGCAAATGGTCCTGCTACGCTGCCTCCTCAGCAGAATTCCTTCAGGCCTGAGCCACCCCACGAGTCTTACGCTACTTATTTAACATTAGCTGCATTTCTACCAAGTCAGGGCCATAAACCACAACCCTGTGATTTCAGCAGCTTTGCTCTGAAATCAAATCCGACAATTTCCATAGGTTCAGTGAGCCTAGCCAAGGCATCCACCAGCACAGCTCAATGCTGCTCCACGAGGATGCTCCCCAGGGCCCGAGAAAGCATCCAGAGCCAGCTGAGAGCTCGGGGGGGGAAGTCAGCTGGCCCTGTTGGGCATTTGTACACCCCTACCTTCCCTTTCTTCCTCAACATGTGCTACCTGGAGACAGCACTTAAACTTTCCTTTCCAACATATAGAAGGCTTAGTCACCTCACTTCACCTAATTCTAATCCCTTCCAATGAAAAAACATTTGAATTTTGAGAACTAGCTTTACCAACAGAAGCAACAACCTATCTGCTACCAGAGCAAACACGACCACAGGGGGGACAAAGAACCAGACAGGTAGAACAAACTCTGCACACTCACCTTTTGATCTGCTTCGCTTTTGCAGACTCAGTGACCCAGCCCTTTGCCTCTCAGGCAACGATGAATCAGAGCTGGAACACTGCTGCTTCTTCCTCCGTGGAGGAGACAGATCTGCACTGGCCTGACGCTTGCGATGTAATGAGGCCTTGCAGGAGACACCGTGCCAGACCCAAGACTGCTCTTCTTCCACTCTTCCCAAATGGGACTTCTCCAGGATGTCCCGGATCTTGTTCCCCACCGCCAAAGGGACATCCAAGCATAAGTGAAGCTCCCAACTTGCGGGTGAGAGCTCTGGGGTGTCGTGACGCCGTCGCCTGGGAGGGGATAGGTCCGGACAGTAATGACGCTGTCGCTTAGAAAGCAAGGAATTGGGGGAGTCAGTTTTTTCTTGCCTGGGAGGTGTCTGATCCGGGCTGTCATGGCGCTGTCGCTTGCAGGGTGTCTCATCCGGGGTGTCATGGCGCTGTCGCTTCCGGGGTGTCTCATCCGGGGTGTCATGGCGCTGTCGCCTCGGAGGAGACTGACTGTATCTGCAACGCCAGACAGTCCCTGGTGACTCCAGGTTGTCACGACTGAGCCGCCTGAGAGGGGCTAGGTGCGGGGAGTCAGGATGCTGTCACTTAGGAAGCAAGGAGTTGGGGGAATCAGTTTTTTCTTGCCTGGGTGGTGTCACATCCGGGGTGTCATAGCGCTGTGAGCTCGGAGGATATTCATCCATATCGCGATACTGGGCCGGCACTGTTGGCTCATACAAGCCTGGGGTGTCACGACTGCTCGGCCTGGGAAGAGATATGTCCGAGGAGTCATGTCGCTGTCGCTTAACAAGCAAGGAGTTGGGGGAATCAGTTTTTTCTTGCCTGGGTGGTGTCACATCCGGGCTGTCACGGCGCTGTGGACTCTGAGGAGAGTCACTGAAGTCAATGTATTTAAGACGCCAGATTGGCCATGGTGACTCTAGGGTCTCCTGATTGCGCGGCCTGGGAGGAGATATGCCCGAGGAGTCATGACGCTGTCCACACTGTCGCTTAAGAAGCAAGGAGTTGGGGGAATCAGTTTTTTCTTGCCTGGGTGGTGTCATGTCTGGGCTGTCACGGCGCTGTGACCTCGGTGGAGATTGATCAATATCCCAATTCTCCATCGGCACTGTTGGTTCATATATGCCGGGGGTGTCACGGCTGCTCGGCCTGGGAGGGGATATGCCCGAGGAGTCAGGACACTGTCCACACTGTCGCTTAACAAGCAAGGAGTTGGGGGAATCAGTTTTCCTTGCCTGGGTGGTGTCACATCCGGGCTGTCACGGCGCTGTGGACTCTGAGGAGAGTCACTGAAGTCAATGTATTTAAGACGCCAGATTGGCCATGGTGACTCTAGGGTCTCCTGATTGCGCGGCCTGGGAGGAGATATGCCCGAGGAGTCATGACGCTGTCCACACTGTCGCTTAACAAGCAAGGAGTTGGGGGAATCAGTTTTTCTTGCCTGGGTGGTGTCACATCCGGGCTGTCACGGCGCTGTGGACTCTGAGGAGAGTCACTGAAGTCGATGTATTTAAGACGCCAGATTGGCCATGGTGACTCTAGGGTCTCCTGATTGCGCGGCCTGGGAGGAGATATGCCCAAGGAGTCATGACGCTGTCACTTAGGAATCAAGGAGTGTGGGGAATCAGTTTTTTCTTGCCTGGGAGGAGTCAGATCCAGGGTGCCATGGCGCTGGGGACTCAAAGGAGATTCACTGTCCTCGATGATTTCAAAACGCCACATTGTCCCTGGTGACTCCAAGGTGTCGTGATACAGCCGCCTGGGAGGGTGGAATTGAGAGTTAGGTTGGGTTGGTTTACTGCCTGGAAACAAATCCCCAGTGAGAGCCGTAAGGCATTAGCAGTCCACGATGGGAACAGCTTTCTGAACATGGATTCACACTTCATTCTGAGCCTCTAGATAGTGACCTGCCTCACTGAGCCACCCCTTCCCCAAAGGGGATCCCAGAAACTGCAGACCCACACAGACGATGCCAGCAAACCAGAGTTAACCAACACAAGAGTTTCTACATAAGCCTCGTACCTCCCAGGAGGAACAGGAGCTTCAGTCCCACTCCCACACGCTAGGGATAAGGGGCTGCCAAGGAGAACCCCTAGCAACAGGGGAGCGGGGGCAATGGAGGGGCGAGGGGGAACGGGATGGGGGCAACGGGGGGGCAACGGGAGCTTGGGGGGTAACAGGGAGGCAATGGGTCCTGGGGGGGACAACAGGGGGGCAACGGGGAGGCAAGGGGAGCTTGGAGGGGCAATGGGGAAGCAATGGGCGCTGGGGGGGGGGGGGGGGGGTGCAACGGGGAGGCAACCGGTGCTTGGGGGGTAACAGGGAGGCAACGGGTGCTGGGGGGGGCAAGGGCTGCTGGTGGGGGCAACAGGGGGCAACGGGTCCTGGGGAAGACAATAAGGGGGCAACCGACCCTGAGGGGGGGGCAACAGGGGTGCAACTGGCCCTGGGGGACTCGGGGGGGCGCTTGGGGGAAGTGAGGGGGGAGCTCCCATTCCGGGTCCCAAGTAACGGGAACGATAGGTGTGCTCCGGGCAGGGTGAGGGTCCCGGTCCCGCTCGCACGGGACAGCGACAAGAGGCTTTAGGGAGGCTTCTAACACCGGGAGGGGCTCGGGGGTCCAGGGGCTCCTAGCCCAAGCCCAGGGCCAGGGCTGCCACTAAGGCGAAAAGCGGCACCCGGCGCGGCTTGCGGCCTCCCCGCTCCCCCCCTGCTGCTCACCCGCCGCTGTCGGTGACTCTGGGCGATTTCGTGCTGCTCCGGCTGGGCTCAGAGCCCTCCGGGCTGCTCAGATAACGCTCCAGGTACTCCGCCTGTCGCTTCTCCATCTCCGCCATAGTGACGTCGAGAGGAAATGACGGCACAAACGGAGGGCCGCCGAATTTATAGAGTTCAGCGTGGGCGGGGCTATGCCTCGGGGGCGTGGTCTCCTCGGAGAAGGCGTGGTCTCTGCGGAGAAGGCGTGGTCTCCGCGGAGGAGGCGTGGCCAAGGACAGCACAGACTCGGCACCTCCGTTTACAGCTTTATTGGGGAAGCACAGCCCCTTCTCCCCTCCCGACCCCGAGCCCCAGGATGCAGCGGATTCCCGCCTACGAGTGAGCGGCCTCGACCCCGTCCTGCTCCCACATCCAGGGATAGCAATGGCATTCACTTCCCACGGGCAGTTCTCGTCTGGCACCCAAGGAGAGCATGGCCAGACCACCAGCCCCAAAGCCCAACTCTTAGGGAGGGATGCATGGGAAGAAGTGGTTTCTCCCACCTTGGACTGGAATCTGACCTTGTCCATGCCCCCCTGGGAGCAGCACGGCCTTCCAACACCTCCACAGCAGCTCCCAGAGCCAGGCACAAGGATACAGACCCCATCCTCACCTCCCCTCTCCCTCTCCCACCACGTCTGAGCCCTCAGGGAACTGCAGATGCTTCCAGAGCAGCTCGCTCGAGCAGTGTGGAAGCATTGAGGTTGGAAAAGCTCATCCGCAAACACAGGCACGATCCAGAAGTACCCACTTAGAGGCCTAGAGTCTTCAGAAAAGACATCAGGAAAAGCACAATTTGCTTGGCAGAGCCAGTGGGACACGGCGATGGCTGCAGTGAACACAATATCCACTCCTTCTGCCACCAGCTCTTACCCCTGCCTTGCAAAAACCACCAGCACCACACGGAACCAAGTGAAAAAGCAGTATTTTTATTAACAAGTGCACAGAGATTCCATAAACACAGTATCAGGAATAAATTAAAAATAAAAAAACCAGGGAAGGAATTCCCAAAAACTCTTCCACTCCAGAGACAACATCGTCTTTCCAGTTCTTGGCACAACAATTGGCCTTTGATGATGGAAAAGGAATCTCCACGGAAACCACTGCCTGTAGTCGATACCTGCCCCTTGGCATTGCCCTCAGGAACAATGTTCCTTATTCTGCAAGTGGTTTCTCACTAGCAGGGAGGGCAACAAGCTCTGTCTAGACTCCGGCTCAGAGCCTGACAACTGCGACCATGAGAGAGCACTTAGTGTACTCTCAGCTTCCAGCCAGCGGCGCCGGGAAGTGCAAAGTTATCGGCACCACGGTCTGGAGAGGAGGTTGTGGGGCACCAATATGCCACAATCCTCTCCATGCGGGTATTTCCCACAAGAAACTGTCCCCCCACCTCAAGGAGTTGCAGAGTTCCTTCAGGTGCTGCCGCCATTACACTGTCCCCCCCTCAAGGAGTTGCAGGGTTCCTTGAGGTGCTGCCGCCCTCAAACTGTGCCCCCTCCCCTCAAGGAGTTCCAGGATTCCTTGAGGTGCTGCTGCCCTCAAACCGGGCCCCTGCCTCAGGGAGTTCCAGGATTCCTTGAGGTTCTGCTGCCATCAAACTGCCCCCTCCTCAAGGAGATCCTTGAGGTGCTGCCGCCATTAAACTGACCCCCCCTCAAGGAGTTGCAGAGCTCCTTGAGGTGCTGCTGCCCTCAAACTATGTTCCCCCCCTCACGGAGTTCCAGGATTCCTTGGGGTTCTGCCACCATCGAACTTCCCCCTCCTCAAGGAGATCCTTGAGGTGCTGCCACCGTTAAACTGTACCCCCCTCAAGGAGTTGCAGGGTTCCTTGAGGTTCTGCTGCCATCAAACTGCCCCCTTCTCAAGGAGTTCCTTGAGGTGCTGCTGCCCTCAAACTGTGTCCCCCCCTCAAGGAGTTGCAGAGTTCCTTGACGTGCTGCTGCCCTCGAACTCTCCCCCTCTCAAGGAGTTCATTGAGGTTCTGCTGCCACCAAATCCCCAAAATCCACCAGCACCACAAGGAACCAAGTGAAAAAACAATATATTTATTAACAAGTACAGAGATTCCATAAACACAGTATCAGGAATAAATTAAAAATAAAAAAAAACAGGGAAGGAATTCCCAAAAACTCTTCCACTCGATGACAGAAAAGGAATCTCCATGGAAAGCAAACATGACTTCCAGCCAGCAGCGCTGGGAAGTGCAAAGTGATCAGCACCATCGAAGACATGTAGGCTTGGTGGGCTGCCGAACACCAAAGGACACGGCTGAGGTTGGGTAGAGCCAGCCGCTCCTCCCAGCTGCCAGCAGCAGGAGGCAAAATTCTTTTTATTTGATGTTTGGCGTGGTTCTTGATCTCGCCTACATATCTTCCACGCTCCACTTGTAGGCGAGATCCTGCTCTGCCATCCTGTTTGCCATCCTGGGGAAGTGGCGCTGCTCAAATCCGTTGGACCTATAAAGCGACAGCAAGAAGACGGTGAGCTGCTGCACAGAAGCTTTTCTGAGGCAAGACGACTTTTTAGGGACATAACAAACTCTCCACTGCTTTTAATCCAGTTTGCATTTTGCCGCAGCCCGTGATGAGCAGCAGGGAGCAGCACTGAAGCTCTTCACACCCTCGTTGACAGCACCAGCCTGGCTCCCTTTGCCCTGCACCCACCACCCAGCCATAACTTAACCTCCCTCACCCGATAGCTGCAAATCTTTAAACTGCGAACTCTCTGAAGAAAAAGCTCATTGAAATCTCCCACATCCCCGCACCAGGAACACGTACCTGTCCACACCGTCCCAACGAGACCCAGGCCAGATGTCAAACCTGTTGGGCGGGGGTGTTGGTCTCTTGTATCTGGGTCTTTCTACAACTAAACAAAAAACAGCAACTGTTAAGAACAGCAAATGGTCCTGCTACGCTGCCTCCTCAGCAGAATTCCTTCAGGCCTGAGCCACCCCACGAGTCTTACGCTACTTATTTAACATTAGCTGCATTTCTACCAAGTCAGGGCCATAAACCACAACCCTGTGATTTCAGCAGCTTTGCTCTGAAATCAAATCCGACAATTTCCAGAGGTTCAGTGAGCCTAGCCAAGGCATCCACCAGCACAGCTCAATGCTGCTCCACGAGGATGCTCCCCAGGGCCCGAGAAAGCATCCAGAGCCAGCTGAGAGCTCGGGGGGGGAAGTCAGCTGGCCCTGTTGGGCATTTGTACACCCCTACCTTCCCTTTCTTCCTCAACATGTGCTACCTGGAGACAGCACTTAAACTTTCCTTTCCAACATATAGAAGGCTTAGTCGCCTCACTTCACCTAATTCTAATCCCTTCCAATGAAAAAACATTTGAATTTTGAGAACTAGCTTTACCAACAGAAGCAACAACCTATCTGCTACCAGAGCAAACACGACCACAGGGGGGACAAAGAACCAGACAGGGAGAACAAACTCTGCACACTCACCTTTTGATCTGCTTCGCTTTTGCAGACTCAGTGACCCAGCCCTTTGCCTCTCAGGCAACGATGAATCAGAGCTGGAACACTGCTGCTTCTTCCTCCGTGGAGGAGACAGATCTGCACTGGCCTGACGCTTGCGATGTAATGAGGCCTTGCAGGAGACACCGTGCCAGACCCAAGACTGCTCTCCCTCCACTCTTCCCAAATGGGACTTCTCCAGGATTTCCCGGATCTTGTTCCCCACCGCCAAAGGGACATCCAAGCATAAGTGAAGCTCCCAACTTGCGGGTGAGAGCTCTGGGGTGTCGTGACGCCGTTGCCTGGGAGGGGATAGGTCCCGACAGTAATGACGCTGTCGCTTAGAAAGCAAGGAATTGGGGGAGTCAGTCTTTTCTTGCCTGGGAGGTGTCTGATCCGGGCTGTCATGGCGCTGTCGCTTGCAGGGTGTCTCATCCGGGGTGTCATGGCGCTGTCGCTTCCGGGGTGTCTCATCCGGGGTGTCATGGCGCTGTCGCCTCGGAGGAGACTGACTGTATCTGCAACGCCAGACAGTCCCTGGTGACTCCAGGTTGTCACGACTGAGCCGCCTGAGAGGGGCTAGGTCCGGGGAGTCAGGATGCTGTCACTTAGGAAGCAAGGAGTTGGGGGAATCAGTTTTTTCTTGCCTGGGTGGTGTCACATCCGGGGTGTCATAGCGCTGTGAGCTCGGAGGATATTCATCCATATCGCGATACTGGGCCGGCACTGTTGGCTCATACAAGCCTGGGGTGTCACGACTGCTCGGCCTGGGAAGAGATATGTCCGAGGAGTCATGTCGCTGTCGCTTAACAAGCAAGGAGTTGGGGGAATCAGTTTTTTCTTGCCTGGGTGGTGTCACATCCGGGCTGTCACGGCGCTGTGGACTCTGAGGAGAGTCACTGAAGTCAATGTATTTAAGACGCCAGATTGGCCATGGTGACTCTAGGGTCTCCTGATTGCGCAGCCTGGGAGGAGATATGCCCGAGGAGTCATGACGCTGTCCACACTGTCGCTTAAGAAGCAAGGAGTTGGGGGAATCAGTTTTTTCTTGCCTGGGTGGTGTCACATCCGGGCTGTCATAGCGCTGTGACCTCGGTGGAGATTGATCAATATCCCAATTCTCCATCGGCACTGTTGGTTCATATATGCCGGGGGTGTCACGGCTGCTCGGCCTGGGAGGGGATATGCCCGAGGAGTCAGGACACTGTCCACACTGTCGCTTAACAAGCAAGGAGTTGGGGGAATCAGTTTTTTCTTGCCTGGGTGGTGTCACATCCGGGCTGTCACGGCGCTGTGGACTCTGAGGAGAGTCACTGAAGTCGATGTATTTAAGACGCCAGATTGGCCATGGTGACTCTAGGGTCTCCTGATTGCGCGGCCTGGGAGGAGATATGCCCAAGGAGTCATGACGCTGTCCACACTGTCGCTTAACAAGCAAGGAGTTGGGGGAATCAGTTTTCCTTGCCTGGGTGGTGTCACATCCGGGCTGTCACGGCGCTGTGCACTCTGAGGAGAGTCACTGAAGTCGATGTATTTAAGATGCCAGATTGGCCATGGTGACTCTAGGGTCTCCTGATTGCGCGGCCTGGGAGGAGATATGCCCAAGGAGTCATGACGCTGTCCACACTGTCGCTTAACAAGCAAGGAGTTGGGGGAATCAGTTTTTTCTTGCCTGGGTGGTGTCACATCCGGGCTGTCACGGCGCTGTGGACTCTGAGGAGAGTCACTGAAGTCAATGTATTTAAGACGCCAGATTGGCCATGGTGACTCTAGGGTCTCCTGATTGCGCGGCCTGGGAGGAGATATGCCCAAGGAGTCATGACGCTGTCCACACTGTCGCTTAACAAGCAAGGAGTTGGGGGAATCAGTTTTTCTTGCCTGGGTGGTGTCACATCCGGGCTGTCACGGCGCTGTGGACTCTGAGGAGAGTCACTGAAGTCGATGTATTTAAGACGCCAGATTGGCCATGGTGACTCTAGGGTCTCCTGATTGCGCGGCCTGGGAGGAGATATGCCCAAGGAGTCATGACGCTGTCACTTAGGAATCAAGGAGTGTGGGGAATCAGTTTTTTCTTGCCTGGGAGGAGTCAGATCCAGGGTGCCATGGCGCTGGGGACTCAAAGGAGATTCACTGTCCTCGATGATTTCAAAACGCCACATTGTCCCTGGTGACTCCAAGGTGTCGTGATACAGCCGCCTGGGAGGGTGGAATTGAGAGTTAGGTTGGGTTGGTTTACTGGCTGGAAACAAATCCCCAGTGAGAGCCGTAAGGCATTAGCAGTCCACGATGGGAACAGCTTTCTGAACATGGATTCACACTTCATTCTGAGCCTCTAGATAGTGACCTGCCTCACTGAGCCACCCCTTCCCCAAAGGGGATCCCAGAAACTGCAGACCCACACAGACGATGCCAGCAAACCAGAGTTAACCAACACAAGAGTTTCTACATAAGCCTCGTACCTCCCAGGAGGAACAGGAGCTTCAGTCCCACTCCCACACGCTAGGGATAAGGGGCTGCCAAGGAGAACCCCTAGCAACAGGGGAGCGGGGGCAATGGAGGGGCGAGGGGGAACGGGATGGGGGCAACGGGGGGGCAACGGGAGCTTGGGGGGTAACGGGGAAGCAATGGGTCCAGGGGGGGACAACAGGGGGGCAACGGGGAGGCAAGGGGAGCTTGGAGGGGCAATGGGGAAGCAATGGGCGCTGGGGAGGGGGGCAACGGGGAGGCAACCGGTGCTTGGGGGGTAACAGGGAGGCAATGGGTGCTGGGGGGGGGCAAGGGCTGCTGGTGGGGGCAACAGGGGGCAACGGGTCCTGGAGAAGACAATAAGGGGGCAACCGACCCTGAGGGGGGGGCAACAGGGGTGCAACTGGCCCTGGGGGACTGGGGGGGGCGCTTGGGGGAAGTGAAGGGGGAGCTCCCATTCCGGGTCCCAAGTAACGGGAACGATAGGTGTGCTCCGGGCAGGGTGAGGGTCCCGGTCCCGCTCGCACGGGACAGCGACAAGAGGCCTTAGGGAGGCTTCTAACACCGGGAGGGGCTCGGGGGTCCAGGGGCTCCTAGCCCAAGCCCAGGGCCAGGGCTGCCACTAAGGCGAAAAGCGGCACCCGGCGCGGCTTGCGGCCTCCCCGCTCCCCCCCTGCTGCTCACCCGCCGCTGTCGGTGACTCTGGGCGATTTCGTGCTGCTCCGGCTGGGCTCAGAACCCTCCGGGCTGCTCAGGTAACGCTCCAGGTACTCCGCCTGTCGCTTCTCCATCACCGCCATAGTGACGTCGAGAGGAAATGACGGCACAAACGGAGGGCCGCCGAATTTATAGAGTTCAGCGTGGGCGTGGCTATGCCTCGGGGGCGTGGTCTCCTCGGAGAAGGCGTGGTCTCCGCGGAGAAGGCGTGGTCTCCCGGGGAGGGGGCGTGGCCAAGGACAGCACAGACCCGGCACCTCCGTTTGCAGCTTTATTGGGGAAGCACAGCCCCTTCTCCCCTCCCGACCCCGAGCCCCAGGATGCAGCGGATTCCCGCCTACGAGTGAGCGGCCTCGACCCCGTCCTGCTCCCACATCCAGGGATAGCACTTCCCACGGGCAGTTGTCGTCTGGCACCCAAGGAGAGCATGGCCAGACCACCAGCCCCAAAGCCCAACTCTTAGGGAGGGATGCATGGGAAGAAGTGGTTTCTCCCACCTTGGACTGGAGTCTGACCTTGTCCATGCCCCCCTGGGAGCAGCACGGCCTTCCAACACCTCCACAGCAGCTCCCAGAGCCAGGCACAAGGATACAGACCCCATCCTCACCTCCCCTCTCCCTCTCCCACCACGTCTGAGCCCTCAGGGAACTGCAGATGCTTCCAGAGCAGCTCGCTCGAGCAGTGTGGAAGCATTGAGGTTGGAAAAGCTCATCCGCAAACACAGGCACGATCCAGAAGTACCCACTTAGAGGCCTAGAGTCTTCAGAAAAGACATCAGGAAAAGCACAATTTGCTTGGCAGAGCCAGTGGGACACGGCGATGGCTGCAGTGAACACAATATCCACTCCTTCTGCCACCAGCTCTTACCCCTGCCTTGCAAAAACCATCAGCACCACACGGAACCAAGTGAAAGAGCAGTATTTTTATTAACAAGTGCACAGAGATTCCATAAACACAGTATCAGGAATAAATTAAAAATAAAAAAACCAGGGAAGGAATTCCCAAAAACTCTTCCACTCCAGAGACAACATCGTCTTTCCAGTTCTTGGCACAACAATTGGCCTTTGATGATGGAAAAGGAATCTCCACGGAAACCACTGCCTGTAGTCGATACCCGCCCCTTGGCATTGCCCTCAGGAACAAATGTTCCTTATTCTGCAAGTGGTTTCTCACTAGCAGGGAGGGCAACAAGCTCTGTCTAGACTCCGGCTCAGAGCCTGACAACTGCGACCATGAGAGAGCACTTAGTGTACTCTCAGCTTCCAGCCAGCGGCGCCGGGAAGTGCAAAGTTATCGGCACCACGGTCTGGAGAGGAGGTTGTGGGGCACCAATATGCCACAATCCTCTCCATGTGGGTATTTCCCACAAGAAACTGTCCCCCCACCTCAAGGAGTTGCAGAGTTCCTTCAGGTGCTGCCGCCATTAAATGGAGTCCCCCCCTCAAGGAGTTGCAGGTTTCCTTGAGGTGCTGCTGCCCTCAAACCGGGCCCCTGCCTCAGGGAGTTCCAGGATTCCTTCAGGTTCTGCCGCCATCAAACTGCCCCCTCCTCAAGGACTTCCTTGAGGTGCTGCCGCCATTAAACTGACCCCCCCTCAAGGATTTGCAGAGCTCCTTGAGGTGCTGCTGCCCTCAAACTATGTTCCCCCCCTCACGGAGTTCCAGGATTCCTTGGGGTTCTGCCACCATCAAACTTCCCCCTCCTCAAGGAGATCCTTGAGGTGCTGCCACCGTTAAACTGTACCCCCCTCAAGGAGTTGCAGGTTTCCTTCAGGTTCTGCCGCCATCAAACTGCCCCCTCCTCAAGGACTTCCTTGAGGTGCTGCCGCCATTACGCTGTCCCCCCCTCAAGGAGTTGCAGGATTCCTTGAGGTGCTGCTGCCCTCAAACCGGGCCCCTGCCTCAGGGAGTTCCAGGATTCCTTCAGGTTCTGCCGCCATCAAACTGCCCCCTCCTCACGGACTTCCTTGAGGTGCTGCCGCCATTACGCTGTCCCCCCATCAAGGAGTTGCAGGATTCCTTGAGGTGCTGCCGCCCACAAACTGTGCCCCCACCCCTCAAGGAGTTCCAGCATTCCTTGAGGTGCTGCTGCCCTCAAATTGTGTCCCTCTCCAGTTGTTCATTGAGGTTCTACTGCCATCAAACTGTCCCCCCTCTCAAGGAGTTGCAGGTTTCCTTGAGGTGCTGCTGCCCTCAAACTGTCCCCTCCTCAAGGAGATCCTTGAGGTGCTGCCGCCATTAAACTGTCCCCCCCTCAAGGAGTTGCAGGGTTCCTTGAGGTGCTGCCACCATCAAACTGCCCCCTTCTCAAGGACTTCCTTGAGGTGCTGCTGCCCTCAAACTGTGTCCCCCCCTCAAGGAGTTGCAGAGTTCCTTGACGTGCTGCTGCCCTCGAACTGTCCCCCTCTCAAGGAGTTCATTCAGGTTCTGCTGCCACCAAATCCCCAAAATCCACCAGCACCACAAGGAACCAAGTGAAAAAACAATATATTTATTAACAAGTACAGAGATTCCATAAACACAGTATCAGGAATAAATTAAAAATAAAAAAAAACAGAGAAGGAATTCCCAAAAACTCTTCCACTCGATGACAGAAAAGGAATCTCCATGGAAAGCAAACATGACTTCCAGCCAGCAGCGCTGGGAAGTGCAAAGTGATCGGCACCATGGAAGACACGTAGGCTTGGTGGGCTGCCGAACACCAAAGGACACGGCTGAGGTTGGGTAGAGCCAGCCGCTCCTCCCAGCTGCCAGCAGCAGGAGGCAAAATTCTTTTTATTTGATGTTTGGCGTGGTTCTTGATCTCGCCTACATATCTTCCACGCTCCACTTGTAGGCGAGATCCTGCTCTGCCATCCTGTTTGCCATCCTGGGGAAGTGGCGCTGCTCAAATCCGTTGGACCTATAAAGCGACAGCAAGAAGACGGTGAGCTGCTGCACAGAAGCTTTTCTGAGGCAAGAGGACTTTTTAGGGACATAAACTCTCCACTGCTTTTAATCCAGTTTGCATTTCGCCGCAGCCCGTGATGAGCAGCAGGGAGCAGCACTGAAGCTCTTCACACCCTCGTTGACAGCACCAGCCTCGCTCCCTTTGCCCTGCACCCACCACCCAGCCATAACTTAACCTCCCTCACCCGATAGCTGCAAATCTTTAAACTGTGAACTCTCTGAAGAAAAAGCTCATTGAAATCTCCCACATCCCCGCACCAGGAACACGTACCTGTCCACACCGTCCCAACGAGACCCAGGCCAGATGTCAAACCTGTTGGGCGGGGGTGTTGGTCTCTTGTATCTGGGTCTTTCTACAACTAAACAAAAAACAGCAACTGTTAAGAACAGCAAATGGTCCTGCTACGCTGCCTCCTCAGCAGAATTCCTGCAGGCCTGAGCCACCCCACGAGTCTTACGCTACTTATTTAACATTAGCTGCATTTCTACCAAGTCAGGGCCATAAACCACAACCCTGTGATTTCAGCAGCTTTGCTCTGAAATCAAATCCGACAATTTCCAGAGGTTCAGTGAGCCTAGCCAAGGCATCCACCAGCACAGCTCAATGCTGCTCCACGAGGATGCTCCCCAGGGCCCGAGAAAGCATCCAGAGCCAGCTGGGAGCTGGGGGGGGGAAGTCAGCTGGCCCTGTTGGGCATTTGTACACCCCTACCTTCCCCTTCTTCCTCAACATGTGCTACCTGGAGACAGCACTTAAACTTTCCTTTCCAACATCTAGAAGGCTTAGTCGCCTCACTTGACACCAACGCTAACCTAATTCTAATCCCTTCCAATGAAAAAACATTTGAATTTTGACAACTAGCTTTACCAACAGAAGCAACAACCTATCTGCTACCAGAGCAAACACGACCACAGGGGGGACAAAGAACCAGACAGGTAGAACAAACTCTGCACACTCACCTTTTGATCTGCTTCGCTTTTGCAGACTCAGTGACCCAGCCCTTTGCCTCTCAGGCAACGATGAATCAGAGCTGGAACACTGCTGCTTCTTCCTCCGTGGAGGAGACAGATCTGCACTGGCCTGACGCTTGCGATGTAATGAGGCCTTGCAGGAGACACCGTGCCAGACCCAAGACTGCTCTCCCTCCACTCTTCCCAAATGGGACTTCTCCAGGATTTCCCGGATCTTGTTCCCCACCGCCAAAGGGACATCCAAGCATAAGTGAAGCTCCCAACTTGCGGGTGAGAGCTCTGGGGTGTCGTGACGCCGTCGCCTGGGAGGGGATAGGTCCCGACAGTAATGATGCTGTCGCTTAGAAAGCAAGGAATTGGGGGAGTCAGTTTTTTCTTGCCTGGGAGGTGTCTGATCCGGGCTGTCATGGCGCTGTCGCTTGCAGGGTGTCTCATCCGGGGTGTCATGGCACTGTCGCTTCCGGGGTGTCTCATCCGGGGTGTCATGGCGCTGTCGCCTCGGAGGAGACTGACTGTATCTGCAACGCCAGACAGTCCCTGGTGACTCCAGGTTGTCACGACTGAGCCGCCTGAGAGGGGCTAGGTCCGGGGAGTCAGGATGCTGTCACTTAGGAAGCAAGGAGTTGGGGGAATCAGTTTTTTCTTGCCTGGGAGATGTCAAATCCACAATGTCATAGCGCTGTGGCCTCACAGGAGTTTCCTCACAATACTCAATTGGAACGGTTGGCTCGTATAAGCCTGGGGTGTCACAACTGCTCAACCTGTGAGGGGAAATGCCCAAGGAGTCATGACACTGTTGACACTGTCGCTTCGGAAGCAAGGAGTTGGGGGAATCAGTTTTTTCTTGCCTGGGTGGTGTCACATCCGGGGTGTCATAGCGCTGTGACCTCGGAGGATATTCATCCATATCGCGATACTGGGCCGGCACTGTTGGCTCATACAAGCCTGGGGTGTCACGACTGCTCGGCCTGGGAAGAGATATGTCCGAGGAGTCATGTCGCTGTCGCTTAACAAGCAAGGAGTTGGGGGAATCAGTTTTTTCTTGCCTGGGTGGTGTCACATCCGGGCTGTCACGGCGCTGTGGACTCTGAGGAGAGTCACTGAAGTCAATGTATTTAAGACGCCAGATTGGCCATGGTGACTCTAGGGTCTCCTGATTGCGCGGCCTGGGAGGAGATATGCCCGAGGAGTCATGACACTGTCCATACTGTCGCTTAACAAGCAAGGAGTTGGGGGAATCAGTTTTTCTTGCCTGGGTGGTGTCACATCCGGGCTGTCACGGCGCTGTGGACTCTGAGGAGAGTCACTGAAGTCAATGTATTTAAGACGCCAGATTGGCCATGGTGACTCTAGGGTCTCCTGATTGCGCGGCCTGGGAGGAGATATGCCCAAGGAGTCATGACGCTGTCCACACTGTCGCTTAAGAAGCAAGGAGTTGGGGGAATCAGTTTTTTCTTGCCTGGGTGGTGTCACGTCTGGGCTGTCACGGCGCTGTGACCTCGGTGGAGATTGATCAATATCCCAATTCTCCATAGGCACTGTTGGTTCATATATGCCGGGGCTGTCACGGC
Source organism: Coccyzus lansbergi (assembly GCA_033558105.1). Classification (NCBI taxonomy): domain Eukaryota; kingdom Metazoa; phylum Chordata; class Aves; order Cuculiformes; family Coccyzidae; genus Coccyzus; species Coccyzus lansbergi. Next base: position 19,354 of record JAUMJK010002499.1, read on the forward strand.
TGCTCGGCCTGGGAGGGGATATGCCCGAGGAGTCAGGACACTGTCCACACTGTCGCTTAACAAGCAAGGAGTTGGGGGAATCAGTTTTTTCTTGCCTGGGTGGTGTCACATCCGGGCTGTCACGGCGCTGTGGACTCTGAGGAGAGTCACTGAAGTCGATGTATTTAAGACGCCAGATTGGCCATGGTGACTCTAGGGTCTCCTGATTGCGTGGCCTGGGAGGAGATATGCCCAAGGAGTCATGACGCGGTCCACACTGTCGCTTAACAAGCAAGGAGTTGGGGGAATCAGTTTTTTCTTGCCTGGGTGGTGTCACATCCGGGCTGTCACGGCACTGTGGACTCTGAGGAGAGTCACTGAAGTCAATGTATTTAAGACGCCAGATTGGCCATGGTGACTCTAGGGTCTCCTGATTGCGCGGCCTGGGAGGAGATATGCCCAAGGAGTCATGACGCTGTCCACACTGTCGCTTAACAAGCAAGGAGTTGGGGGAATCAGTTTTTCTTGCCTGGGTGGTGTCACATCCGGGCTGTCACGGCGCTGTGGACTCTGAGGAGAGTCACTGAAGTCAATGTATTTAAGACGCCAGATTGGCCATGGTGACTCTAGGGTCTCCTGATTGCGCGGCCTAGGAGGAGATATGCCCAAGGAGTCATGACGCTGTCACTTAGGAATCAAGGAGTGTGGGGAATCAGTTTTTTCTTGCCTGGGAGGAGTCAGATCCAGGGTGCCATGGCGCTGGGGACTCAAAGGAGATTCACTGTCCTCGATGATTTCAAAACGCCACATTGTCCCTGGTGACTCCAAGGTGTCGCGATACAGCCGCCTGGGAGGGTGGAATTGAGAGTTAGGTTGGGTTGGTTTACTGCCTGGAAACAAATCCCCAGTGAGAGCCGTAAGGCATTAGCAGTCCACGATGGGAACAGCTTTCTGAACATGGATTCACACTTCATTCTGAGCCTCTAGATAGTGACCTGCCTCACTGAGCCACCCCTTCCCCAAAGGGGATCCCAGAAACTGCAGACCCACACAGACGATGCCAGCAAACCAGAGTTAACCAACACAAGAGTTTCTACATAAGCCTCGTACCTCCCAGGAGGAACAGGAGCTTCAGTCCCACTCCCACACGCTAGGGATAAGGGGCTGCCAAGGAGAACCCCTAGCAACAGGGGAGCGGGGGCAATGGAGGGGCGAGGGGGAACGGGATGGGGGCAACGGGGGGGCAACGGGAGCTTGGGGGGTAACGGGGAAGCAATGGGTCCTGGGGGGGACAACAGGGGGGCAATGGGGAGGCAAGGGGAGCTTGGAGGGGCAATGGGGAAGCAATGGGCGCTGGGGAGGGGGGCAACGGGGAGGCAACCGGTGCTTGGGGGGTAACAGGGAGGCAATGGGTGCTGGGGGGGGGCAAGGGCTGCTGGTGGGGGGCAAGGGCTGCTGGTGGGGGCAACAGGGGGCAACGGGTCCTGGGGAAGACAATAAGGGGGCAACCGACCCTGAGGGGGGGGCAACAGGGGTGCAACTGGCCCTGGGGGACTGGGGGGGGCGCTTGGGGGAGGTGAAGGGGGAGCTCCCATTCCGGGTCCCAAGTAACGGGAACGATAGGTGTGCTCCGGGCAGGGTGAAGGTCCCGGTCCCGCTCGCACGGGACAGCGACAAGAGGCCTTAGGGAGGCTTCTAACACCGGGAGGGACTCGGGGGTCCAGGGGCTCCTAGCCCAAGCCCAGGGCCAGGGCTGCCACTAAGGCGAAAAGCGGCACCCGGCGCGGTTTGCGGCCTCCCCGCTCCCCCCCTGCTGCTCACCCGCCGCTGTCGGTGACTCTGGGCGATTCCGTGCTGCTCCGGCTGGGCTCAGAGCCCTCCGGGCTGCTCAGGTAACGCTCCAGGTACTCCGCCTGTCGCTTCTCCATCTCCGCCATAGTGACGTCGAGAGGAAATGACGGCACAAACGGAGGGCCGCCGAATTTATAGAGTTCCACCTGGGCGGGGCTAGGTCTCGGGGGCGTGGTCTCCCGGGGAGGGGGCGTGGCCAAGGACAGCACAGACTCGGCACCTCCGTTTACAGCTTTATTGGGGAAGCACAGCCCCTTCTCCCCTCCCGACCCCGAGCCCCAGGATGCAGCGGATTCCCGCCTACGAGTGAGCGGCCTCGACCCCGTCCTGCTCCCACATCCAGGGATTGCAATGGCATTCACTTCCCACGGGCAGTTGTCGTCTGGCACCCAAGGAGAGCATGGCCAGACCACCAGCCCCAAAGCCCAACTCTTAGGGAGGGATGCATGGCAAGAAGTGGTTTCTCCCACCTTGGACTGGAATCTGACCTTGTCCATGCCCCCCTGGGAGCAGCACGGCCTTCCAACACCTCCACAGCAGCTCCCAGAGCCAGGCACAAGGATACAGACCCCATCCTCACCTCCCCTCTCCCTCTCCCACCACGTCTGAGCCCTCAGGGAACTGCAGATGCTTCCCGAGCAGCTCGCTCGAGCGGTGTGGAAGCATTGAGGTTGGAAAAGCTCATCCGCAAACACAGGCACGATCCAGAAGTACCCACTTAGAGGCCTAGAGTCTTCAGAAAAGACAGCAGGAAAAGCACAATTTGCTTGGCAGAGCCAGTGGGACACGGCGATGGCTGCAGTGAACACAATATCCACTCCTTCTGCCACCAACTCTTACCCCTGCCTTGCAAAAACCACCAGCACCACACGGAACCAAGTGAAAAAGCAGTATTTTTATTAACAAGTACAGAGATTCCATAAACACAGTATCAGGAATAAATTAAAAATAAAAAAAAACAGGGAAGGAATTCCCAAAAACTCTTCCACTCCATGACAGAAAAGGAATCTCCATGGAAAGTAAACACGACTTCCAGCCAGCGGTGCTGGGAAGTGCAAAGTGATTGGCACCATGGAAGACATGTAGGCTTGGTGGGCTGCCGAACACCAAAGGACACGGCTGAGGTTGGGCAGAGCGAGCCGCTCCTCCCAGCTGCCAGCAGCAGGAGGCAAAATTCTTTTTATTTGATGCTTTATTTGATGTGGTTGTTGATCTCGCCTACATGTCTTCCACGCTCCACTTGTAGGCGAGATCCTGCACTGCCTTCTTGTTTGCCATCCTAGTGAAGTGTCGCTGCTCAAATCCGTTGGACCTATAAAGTGATAGCAAGAAGACGGTGAGCTGCTGCACAGAAGCTTTTCTGAGGCAAGACGACTTTTTAGGGACATAACAAACTCTCCACTGCTTTTAATCCAGTTTAGATTCCACCAGAGCCCATTATGAGCAGCAGGGAGCAGCACTGAAGCTCTTCACACCCTCGCTGACAGCACCAGCCTCGCTCCCTTCACCCCAGCCATAACTTAACCTCCCTCACTCGACAGCTGCAAATCTTTAAACTGTGAACTCTCTGAAGCATTTAAATCTCCCACATGCCCACACCAGGAACACGTACCTGTCCACACCGTCCCAGCGATACCCAGGCCAGATGTCAAACCTGTTGGGCGGGGGTGTTGGTCCCTTGTATCTCGGTTTTTCTACAACTAAACAAAAAACAGGAACTGTTAATAACAGCAAATGGTCCTGCCACGCTGCCTCCTCAGCAGAATTCCTTCAGGGCTGAGCCACCCCAGGAGTCTTAAGCTACTTATTTAACATCAGCTGCATTTCTACGAAGTCAGGGCCATAAACCATAACCCAGGATAGCTCAAGAGCCAAACCTTTTCCTTTGTTCAACTTCATTAACTTGGCCTTCCTCTTCTTGATGATTTCAGCCATGGGGTCTCCATCTCTCTCCCTTTCCCGCAGCATCTGATCCAGATCTTCATCGTCAATATAACGGGCCAAGGGTTTCTTCATCTCCTTCATGGCATCTGCCACATTCTGCTGCTGTTGCCTCTCCTGCGCCAGCCTGAAAACACACAGTTTCACAAACATTTGCTCAATTTGCGGGATGGATCACAGTCCTGAACTTCCAGCACTGGGACACCAATCCAAATGCACACCCAGGAACAGAAAGAGGCCTCTAAAAACATGGAACCCACAGTCTCAGTGTCCCAGGCTCAAACCCAGAGCATAAATGAGCTTCAGCACCCACCCCTGTGCAGTGAGATTCCACTCACAGCACCGCTGGGCTAAAAAGCAGGGAGCAGAGAGTCAGAAGGTGGAATATGAGGCCCCAGGACTGAGCTGGGAGCTCTGGAGAACCTTACCCTTTTCCCCACTTGGCGTATTGCATGTCTCTCTGGAACTGTGCTTCATCTTTCCGCCTCTGCTCCAGCCGCTCCTGCACCAGGTCTCTCTTACGGCCGAACTTGTCTCGGAAGACGGTCTCAGCATGTCGAGATTCCTCTGGAGCGGGAAGATACATCAAGTCACGCGTTTTGGAACACTTTTAGACATGGACCTGCTAGAGTCAGTCCAGAGGAGGTCACAGAGATAATCCGAGGGCTGGAGCACCTCCCATACCAGGACAGGTTGAGAGAGTTGGGCTTGTTCAGCCTTCGAGAAGGCTCCGTGGAAACCTTAGAGCAGCTGGCATAGACAGAGAAAAAACCTCTCCCCTTCCCTGTGATTTCAGCGGGAAATCAAATCCGACAATTTCCATAGGTTCAGTGAGCCTAGCCAAGGCATCCACCAGCACAGCTCGATGCTGCTCCACGAGGATGCTCCTCAGGGCCCGAGAAAGCATCCAGAGCCAGCTGAGAGCAGGGCGGGGAAAGTGAGCTGGCCCTTTTGGGCATTTGTACACCCCTACCTTCCAAGTGCTTGGTACTCCTCTCCATCCTCCGGAGCTCCTGCTGCTCCCTCCACAGCACATCAGCCGACACCAAGCCAGCTTTCACCCCCCGTGACATCATATCTGCCTGCAAATCAAACACTCACTTAATGCTGGCTGAGCAGCAATCCAGAGGCAGAAAGAGACATCGGTGTTACAAAGATTTCCTGCTGCCATTCCCAGGAATAACTTCCCTAGATCCTCAAAACTGAGAGAGCTGAGGGAGAGCTCTTCTCCCGGGCCTAGCGCCTACCTCATGCCTCTTCTTATCTCAAGCAGAGGCTCTGGCACAGCCGCATGCAGGAGCTGGATTATATTCCTACTACACACTTTGTAAATCATTGGATTTTTCCTGGTTTGCTATCAACAGGAAGTAACCTACAGTTTAAATAGGAAGACAAAACACTCACCTTCTTGGGAGATCCCCTAGCGTCATGGTGGCCGCGTGACGAGAGGTCACGGGGACTCCGTGAACGGTGTGTGTCCCTCCCAGCTGGCAGAGTCCGTCGCGGAGGGGATAAATCTGAAAGGGATAAGTCCGAAGCTTTACTGTGGTTCTCTTTGACAGGGGAATAGTTGCGTACACAGCCTGGCCTGCACTCAGCATCACAGGTGTTCCAGGAACCCCCTGCAGTAAAGACATATTTAACTAAAAAACGCAGAATTAGACAGAATCAAGGCCTTAAAGATAACAAATCGCAGGCAAAAGACAAGCCCAGGGTAAGAGCCCATGAATTCTTTTCTTCCTCAACATGTGCTACCTGGAGACAGCACTTAAACTTTCCTTTCCAACGTATAGAAGGCTTAGTCGCCTCACTTGACACCAACGCTAACCTAATTCTAATCCCTTTGAATGAAAAAACACAATTTTGAGAAGTAGCTTTACCAACAGAAGCAACAACCTATCTGCTACCAGAGCAAACACGACCACAGGGGGGACAAAGAACCAGACAGGGAGAACAAACTCTGCACACTCACCTTTTGATCTGCTTCGCTGTCGCCTGGGAGGTGTCAGATCCGGGGTGTCGTGGCGCTGTCGCCTGGGAGGTGTCAGATCCGGGGTATCATGGCGCCGTCGCTTGGAAGGTGTCAGATCCGGGGTGTCGTGGCGCCGTCGCCTGGGAGGCGTCAGATCCGGGGTGTCGTGGCGCTGACGCCTGGGAGGCGTCAGATCCGGGGTGTCGTGGCGCTGACGCCTGGGAGGCGTCAGATCCGGGGTGTCGTGGCGCTGACGCCTGGGAGGTGTCAGATCCGGGGTGTCGTGGCGCTGACGCCTGGGAGGTGTCAGATCCGGGGTGTCGTGGCGCTGACGCCTGGGAGGTGTCAGATCCGGGGTGTCGTGGCGCTGTCGCTTGGGAGGTGTCAGATCCGGGGTGTCGTGGCGCTGTCGCTTGGGAGGTGTCAGATCCGGGGTGTCGTGGCGCCGACGCTTGGGAGGTGACAGATCTGGGGTGTCGTGGCGCTGCGACCTCACAGGGGATTCGGTGTATTTGATGTCTTCACAAACCCCGACTGGCGATGGGGGCTCTGGGGTGTCGTGACGCTGCCGCCTGGGAAGGTGGAATTGAGAGTTAGGTTGGGTTGGTTTACTGCCTGGAAACAAATCCCCAGTGAGAGCCGTAAGGCATTAGCAGTCCACGATGGGAACAGCTTTCTGAACATGGATTCACACTTCATTCTGAGCCTCTAGATAGTAACCTGCCTCACTGAGCCACCCCTTCCCCAAAGGGGATCCCAGAAACTGCAGACCCACACAGACGATGCCAGCAAACCAGAGTTAACCAACACAAGAGTTTCTAGATAAGCCTCTTACCTCCCAGGAGGAACAGGAGCTGGCGTATAACGTTTAGTGTTCGAATTTCCATCCCCGTCTAAAGGGAAACAAGCAGAAAGTTACCATCATTTCGGTTCTCAGCAGAATATTTAGTCAGTATTAATTTTAACTTGCAAGATCGTTATTCGGAGCAGTTTAACATCAGGAATAAAAGTCTGGACTCACATGATAGAGGTTTCCACTTGTCGTGTTTCTGGAATTCCTCCATGACCTTCACTGCCTCTGGACGCTCATCAATAAAGTCTGCGACCTGAAGATTAAAAAAATAAACAGAGTCAACAGCAAATCTTAGGAAGGAAAGCTTTGCTGTGAGGGTGGGGAGGCCCTGGCCCAGGTTGCCCAGAGCAGGGGTGGCTGCCCCATCCCTGGAGGGGTTCAAGGCCAGGTTGGATAGGGCTTGGAGCCCCTGATCCAGTGGGAGGTATCCCTATCCATGGCAGGGGTGGGACTGGATGGGCTCTGAGGGCCTTTCTAACCCAAACCATCACATGAACCTCTGATTTCCCTCCTCTAATAGAAATCATACACCGATTCCTGCAATCCCCTGCTCACCACAGGCAGGTCCTCCTCGTCATCCTCCTCCAGCTCCTTCCGCAGCTCCTCAGCAGCAATGGTGACAAAGCTGATATCGTCATCCACAATCCGTATTCTGGGAGAGGGGGGACAGGGGTGGTGCCATCAGCCCTTCCCCAAGAGAGGGAACAGCCCCAAGTGCTCCCGCCGAGGGGATAACAGGGCCCTGGGAAGCATCCTGGCTCGGAGGAGGCTTCAGTCCCAGTCCCACGCACTAGGAATAAGGGATTGCCAAGGAGAATCCCTGGCAACGGGGGAGCGGGGGCAATGGGAGGGCAAGCGGGAGCGAAGGGGGCAAGGGGGGAAACAGGATAGGGGTAACAGGGAAGCAGTGGGCGCTGGGAGGGGGACAAGGGGTGCTGGGGCTGGGCAAGAGGGAGGCAGCGGGTGCTGGGGGGGGCAACGGGGAGGCAACAGATGCTGGGGGGGGGAGAAAACAAGGGGGCAACGGGTCCCGGGGTGGGGGGCAACAAGGGGGCAACGGGCCCTGGGGAGGGAACAACAGGGGGGCAACTGGCCCTGGGGAGGGAACAACAGGGGTGCAACGGGAACGATAAGTGTGCTCCGGGCAGGGTTAGGGTCCCGGTCCCGCTCGCACGGGACAGCGACAAGAGGCCTTAGGGAGGCTTCTAACACCGGGAGGGGCTCGGGGGTCCAGGGGCTCCTAGCCCAAGCCCATGCCCAGGGCTGCCACTAAGGCGAAAAGCGGCACCCGGCGCGGCTTGCGGGCTCCCCGCTCCCCCCCTGCTGCTCACCCGCCTCTGTCGGTGACTCTGGGCGCTTTCTTGCGGCGCCGGCTGGGCTCAGAGCCCTCCGGGCTGCTCAGGTAACGCTTCAGGTACTCCGCCTGTCGCTTCTCCTTCGCCGCCATAGTGACGTCGAGAGGAAATGACGGCACAAGCGGAGGGCCGCCGAATTTATAGAGTTCCACCTGGGCGGGGCTATGCTTCGGGGGCGTGGCATCGGCGGAGGAGGCGTGGTCTCAGCGAGGGGGCGTGGCCAAGTACAGCACAGACACAGCACCTCCGTTTACAGCTTTATTGGGGAAGCACAGCCCCTTCTCCCCTCCCGACCCCGAGCCCCAGGATGCAGCGGATTCCCGCCTACGAGTGAGCGGCCTCGACCCCGTCCTGCTTCCACATCCAGCAGAAAAAGAGGCCACAAGAGTATGGGCTACCGGCCCGGCTCGCCTTCTGCCTCGTAGCCCTCCGTCCTCATGTCGTTCAGCCCCAGCTCCTCGTTCTGCTCAAACGTGCGCTCATAGTGCTCCACTCTCAGCTCCGGGTCATCCTCCGGGGCATACACGTTCTGCAGGGCGAGACAGGGCACAGGGATTGCAATGGGATTCACTTCCCACGGGCAGGAGTTGTCTGTCACCCAAGGAGAGCAGGGCCAGACCACCAGCCCCAAAGCCCAGCCAGCAGACACTACTCCCCCTCTTCCTCTCAACAAAGCCACCTTTCCTTCTTCTCCCACCACATTGCCTTTCCCTAGACTCATTGCTCACCAACTGCCACCAAAGAATAAAGGAAAACTAACTCGGGAGCCTTCAGGGAACTCATCCCTAGAGCACACTACTCTATACCTGGAGATAGCTGTTGCCTGCTGGGTCATCCAGGATGAAGTGAGCACTCGTCTTTCCCTCTATGATCTGCAGAGAGAGAACATCCAGGCATTAAGGCTCTTCCTGATCCTTCGGATCCTCCAACACCAACATTCTCAGGACACAGTAGATAGTTCCAACATTCTCCTCAGTTAAGAACCAGTAACCGCTTGATAAAACAAGCAAGGCAAGCGCTGAACAGCCACAAAAGGTCCAGCAGCTGTATCAGGGAGCTGTTAGACTCCTGCGCTGCAGCAACAGGAATAAATCCACATTGCAGAGCACAGAAAACAAGGAGCGTGCTCACCTCCTGCAGCTTCCCAATGAACTCCTGCAACTTTTTCGTCTTGCTGGGCGCAGAACTGTCCCCCAGAGTGAAGGGGTTTCTCTCCACCTGGAAGATCAGAGCCACTCCCTCAGCCTGCTGGGGGACACCAGCCCCACCACCAAGCCTGGTATGGATGCAGAAGGGTCAAAACTCCCTTGGGAAGCGGCACAGGATCACTCACCAACTCCCTGACGTCCTTCAGCAGCCCTTCCAGGGTGGTGAACTTCCCCCCCAGCGCTCCCATCCCCAGCTCAAACTCCAGCTCGGGGATCTCCACACTGCAGGTCTCCGACTGCAAAATCAAGCACCCCGTGAGCCTCCATGGATGGACACCCACCCCAAGAAGAGAGGGCAGCTCTCTGAAGGCACTGTACCTTTAGGATATCCCTCGTCATGTCAGAAGGGTCTGTAATCCGAAGAGTAATCCTGGTGCCCTGTGGTTCGATTGCCCCTCCAGACTTGACCTGGGAACACCCAGCAGTTAAGCTTGCTGGATTTTTACACTTTAGAGGGTTTTCCCTGGCAGCAAAAAGGCTGCTCCCAACCTGAAGACAGTGTCCCAACATCTCCCACTCAAAGAGATGGCAAATGTGCACCAAAGAGAGCTATTCAAATCAAATTCTCCTGCTTCCCTTGTTCAGGAAGGGAAGTTGGACCCAATCTGGCCTCACAAAGGCTCTGGCTCTTACTCAGACCCAACCGAGGAAGCTCCTCTCACAATGCTGCCTGTAAATCCAGCCTCCCTCCCACCCAGCAGAGGGAAGGGGCCCTGAGAACGCCTGCCCAACACACACAGCACTGCTTCCTCTCCCAAAAAAAAGGGTCTGAAGCTCCACTGCTCACCTCGTTTGTCCTGTGCCCACAGGAGTCACAATTCGTGGCCATGATAATCACTTCCTTGAAGTGTGGGATTTCTGGAGCAGGCAGTCAAGGAAAACTCAATGGAAGAGAATCACAGAATCACAGAACAACCAGGTTGGAAGGGACCCATCGGATCTTCTAGTCCAACCATTCCTATCTAACACTAAACTAAGTCCCTCAAGACCTCATCCACCCGTCCCTTAAACACCTCCAGGGAAGGGGAATCAACCACCTCCCTGGGCAGAGTGTTCCAATGCCCAATGACCCTCTGTGTGTAAAACTTCCTCCTAATCTCCAGCCTAAATCTCCCCTGGCGGAGCTTGAGGTCATTCCCTCTCGTCCTGTCCCCTGTCCCTTGGGAGAAGAGCCCAGATCCCTCCTCTCTTTTCAGGTAGTTGTAGAGAGCAATGAGGTCTCCTCTCAGCCTCCTCTTCTCCAGGTTAAACACCCCCAGTTCTCTCAGATGCTCCTCATAGGATCTGTTCTCCAGCCCCTTCCCCAGCCTCGTTGCTCTTCTCTGGATTTGCTCCAGAGCCTCAACATCCTTCTTGTGCTGAGGGGCCCACAACTGGACACAGGATTCAAGGAGCGGCCTCACCAGTGCTGAATACAGAGGGAGAATCACCTCCCTGGCCCTGCTGGTCACACCATTTCTGATACAAGCCAGGATGTCATTGGCCTTCTTGGCCACCTTGGCTCTCCTCACAGCTTCCATCCTTCCTGAGGTCCAGCAGGAGCTCACTGGCAAGCTGTGACCAACCCCGAGGAAAGCTCTGCTGGATGTGATTTACTCCTGCCTTATGGATGCTGCAGGAAGAGAAGAGAATCTTCCTCCACCCCCAGCCTCTGCGCAGACCCCGTGGAGGGTCCTGATCCACACCCACGCTCCAAGGATACGCACTAACTTCATATTGGTGCTTGCTGGTGCGTTGCACTCGGGGCAGTTGGTATTGAACTGCAGCACCTGCGTCACAGGAACAGAGAGGAGAGCTGGGAAGCCTGACCTGGATGCAGCCACCCAGGCACGGCCACCACCACAATGCAAAGCCACCCACCTCGTTCCTCAGATCCTCTGCAGAATCAGCTGGCTTCTCATCTGGTTCCTCTCCCTGCATGAAAGGGCAAGAAGAATCATAGAATCACCAGGTTGGAAGAGACCCACTGGATCATCAAGTCCAACCATTCCTATCAAACACTAAACCATGTCCCTCAGAACCTTGTCCACTCGTCCCTTAAACCCTCCAGGGAAGGGGACTCAACCCTCTCCCTGGGCAGCCTCTGCCACTGCCCAATCACCCTTTCTGTGAATTTTTTTTTCCTAATGTCCAGCCTGACCCTCCCTTGGTGGAGCTTGAGGCCATTCCCTCTCGTCCTGTCCCATGTGCCTTGGGAGAGGAGCCCAGCTCCCTCCTCTTCACAACCTCCTCTCAGGGAGTTGTAGAGAGTAATGAGGTCTCCTCTCAGCCTCCTCTTCTCCAGGCTGAACACCCCCAGCTCTCTCAGCTGCTCCTCACAAGACTTATTCTCAAGGAGCAGCATTAACTTCTGTTCTCAAATTCCAAGTGTCCCAGAGAATGAGGGGACGGAGCAGCACCACTTCCCAAGCCACTCCCATTACCTCCAGACCCAGCATGGCAGCCTGCTCCGGACTCCGCCGGTACCGCGTCACCACCAGAGCATCGTCCTTCTGCGGCGCACGAGGGTTCTCCACGAAGCTGTTCCCTGAGGGATCATCGAGGATCTGCGGGAGAAGGAAACCTCAGGAAAACAGCCCCAGGTAACCCTGTGCGGAAAGGGGCTGTGCTCCTGCAGCACTCACAAAGGTGAAGGGGGAATGCACTTCTTTCAGCTGCTTCAGTTTATTGATGAACTCCTCGATTTTATTTGCCACCTCTTTGTCTGTTGCCTGCAAGAGAGGACAAGGATAGGAGCTATATGAGGTGAAGGCAACGCTGCCGACAGCACAAACCAGAGCCAGTAACACTGAGCAACACCAACAGCCAGAGGACGAACAAAAACAGCATCTGCCAACCCGACATCTCTGAGGAGCCTCCCCTCTCCTTACCCTGCGGACGGGCTGGTCCTGCTCCAGGCCTGCAATGGCTCTGTCGATTATCCCTTCGATGGTGGTGAGGACTTGGGAAAGGAAAGAGAACAGAAGTGATCGTGTTAAATACAAGCCACGTGTATATATGTATATATAAATATGAGCCACGAAGCCAGAGAAGGGGCTGGAGAACAGGCCCTATGAGGAGCGGCTGAGAGAGCTGGGGTTGTTTAACCTAGAGAAGAGGAGGCTGAGAGGAGACCTCATTACTCTCTCCAACTACCTGAAAGGAGGTTGTGGAGAGGAGGGAGCTGGGCTCTTCTCCCAAGGGACAGGACAAGAGGGAATGGCCCCAAGCTCCACCAGGGGAGATTTAGGCTGGAGATTAGGAGGAAGTTTTTCACACAGAGGGTCATTGGGCATTGGAATAGGCTGCCCAGGGAGGTGGTTGATTCACCTTCCCTGGAAGGGTTTAAGGGACGGGTAGACGAGGTCCTGAGGCACATAGTTTAGTGTTTGATGGGAATGGTTGGACTCAATGATCTGATGGGTCCCTTCCAAGCTGGTTGTTCTATGATTCTATGAAATACAGCACAGTGGGACTGCTGGCCCTGCCAGCCTCCTCACACCAGCCCTGTTAAGCACGTTTGAGGCCAGGGAGTGGACAGCAGGTCCTTGACCGGCATGGCAAGGGGCACGGCCCATGTACCCACCTCCTTTCTGCGTGAAAGCAGGGATCTCAAAGTCCAGCTCTGGGATTCGAGCTGTGGCACAGTCGGTCTTCACCACCTCCCTGTTCATGTCCTGCACAGGGAAGGCGAGAAGTGGCATTAGAAGCAGCTTCCACACACCCAGCGGCCACACTGGAGTGCATGGTGCTCGCCACAGCAGCGGCGTTTGCTCCAGCAGCCTCCTCATCACACAGGGGAGATAGATGAGCTTTAAACGTCACTACCTAATGAATAATGCTATTCCTCAATGGACACAAAGGTTAAACGCTTTATTCCTTGAATACTGTGTTCAGTTCTCAGCTCCTCACCACAAGAAGGATGTTGAGGCTCTGGAGTGAGTCCACAGAAAAGCAACGAGGCTGGGGAAGGGGCTGGAGAACAGGCCCTATGAAGAGCGGCTGAGAGAGCTGGGGGTGTTTAGCCTGGAGAAGAGGAGGCTGAGAGGAGACCTCATTACTCTCTACAACTACCTGAAAGGAGGTTGTGGAGAGGAGGGAGCTGGGCTCTTCTCCCAAGGGACAGGGGACAGGACAAGAGGGAATGGCCTCAAGCTCCACCAGGGGACATTTAGACTGGAGATTAGGAGGAAGTTTTTCACACAGAAGGTCATTGGGCATTGGAACAGGCTGCCCAGGGAGGTGGTTGATTCCCCTTCCCTGGAGGTGTTTAAGGGACGGGTAGATGAGGTCTTGAGGGACATGGGTTAGTGTTTGATAGGAATGGTTGGACTCAATGATCCGATGGGTCCCTTCCAACCTGGTTGTTCTATGATTCCCCACGCGTTTCCAGCTGGCAAGGGACAAGGCAGCACTGGCCGCGCTGCCAGGGCAGGACGGGACCCCACACTCACCTGGCGGGAGGTGACAGCCAAGGTGTAGCGCACACCCTGCTCCTGGATCCTGCCCGCAGACTGGATCTCCGTGTTGGACCAGGAGCAGCTGTCGCAGGCGAAGGAGCTGACAATGATCTCTCTGAAGAAGGGGATCCTGGTGAGCAGGAGCCGCGTCACCCCCTGCGGCAGCGAGGGGCCTCGTGGGAACCCGACTCCTCGGGAAGCCGTTTCCCCCAGCCCCTGCCAGCCCCCTGTGAGCAGACACCCACCCGGGCGCCCCGATAGCCCTCCCCAGCGGGTCCTGCCTCCCTCAGGCTCCCTGCTTGCCCGCTGCACCCCTCAACTCCACAACAAATGGCCCCAGCAGATCCTTGCCCCTCACTCACCACCCTGGCTCTCCTAGCTCCAGCAGCCCCTTCCTCACCCCTCTAACCCAGAGGATGATTCCTCACTCCCCACCACCACCTCGGCCTCCCGGTAGCCCCTTCCCCATTGACCCCTCCTTACCCTGGCAGCCACCTCCCTGTTCCTCTTCCGTTCTCCAGCAGCCCCTTCTCTGCTCCCCCCTTTCCCACCCCTGTAGCCCCTTCCCCGTTCCTCACTCCCCCTTTCCCAGTAGCCCCTTCCCCATCCCTTCACCCTCTATCCCCTGGAAGTCCCTTCTCTGCCCTTTCACCCTCTGTCCCCTGGAAGCCCCTTCCCTGCCCTTTCACACTCTGTCCCCTGGAAGCCCCTTCCCTGCCCTTTCACCCTCTGTCCACTGGAAGCCCCTTCCCTGTCCTCTCACCCCCTATCCCCCAGTAGCCCTTTCCCCGTCCCCTCAACTCTATTCATAGAATCACAGAACAACTAGGTTGGAAGAGACCCATCGGATCATCGAGTCCAACCATTGGCAGCCATTCCCTGGTAGCCCCTGGTAGCCCCTTCCCCTCACCCCTTATCCCTCAGTAGCCCCTTCCTCATCCTCTCACCCTCTATCCCCTGGAAGCCCCTTCCCTGTCCTCTCACACCCTACCCCCAGTAGCCCTTTCCCCCATCCCCTCACCTCTACTCCCTGGTAGCCCCTTCCCCGTCCCTTCACGCCTTATCCCTCAGTAGCCCCTTCCTCATCCCCTCACCTCCTACCCCTTGGTAACCCCTTCCCTGTTCCTCGACCCCTCTTCTCCCTTCCCCATGGCCCCTTCTCCCATCCCCATGGCCCCTCACGTTGCGGAAGCAGTTCATGCACAGGGACTCGATCTCGGCCGGCCGCTGCTCCCCATCCTCGGCGCTGAGGGGCCGGAATAGAGACCCTTCCCCTCCTACTCCTCCTTCTCCTCCTCCTCCTCCCGCTGCCGCCGCCTCCACAGTCCCCAACGCCGCCATGGCGGCATCCGCGCCGGTCACGTGGGGTGGGAAGTAATCCGGTTCACGTGATTCGGGCCTGGTCACGTGAGGCGGGACT
>JAUMJK010002500.1:0-20132 GCA_033558105.1 Coccyzus lansbergi
ATGAGGTCTGCCTCTATGAGGTCTGCCTCCCAGGCGACGTCTGCCTCTATGAGGTCTGTCTCTATGAGGTCTGCCTCCCAGGCGACGTCTGCCTCTATGAGGTCTGCCTCTATGAGGTCTGCCTCCCAGGCGACGTCTGCCTCTATGAGGTCTGCCTCTATGAGGTCTGCCTCTATGAGGTCTGCCTCCAGGCGACGTCTGCCTCTATGAGGTCTGCCTCTATGAGGTCTGCCTCCCAGGCGACGTCTGCCTCTATGAGGTCTGCCTCTATGAGGTCTGCCTCTATGAGGTCTGCCTCCCAGGCGACGTCTGCCTCTATGAGGTCTGCCTCTATGAGGTCTGCCTCCCAGGCGACGTCTGCCTCTATGAGGTCTGCCTCTATGAGGTCTGCCTCCCAGGCGACGTCTGCCTCTATGAGGTCTGCCTCTATGAGGTCTGCCTCCCAGGCGACGTCTGCCTCTATGAGGTCTGCCTCTATGAGGTCTGCCTCTATGAGGTCTGCCTCCAGGCGACGTCTGCCTCTATGAGGTCTGCCTCCCAGGCGACGTCTGCCTCTATGAGGTCTGCCTCCAGGCGACGTCTGCCTCTATGAGGTCTGCCTCCAGGCGACGTCTGCCTCTATGAGGTCTGCCTCCCAGGCGACGTCTGCCTCTATGAGGTCTGCCTCCCAGGCGACGTCTGCCTCTATGAGGTCTGCCTCCCAGGCGACGTCTGCCTCTATGAGGTCTGCCTCCCAGGCGACGTCTGCCTCTATGAGGTCTGCCTCCAGGCGACGTCTGCCTCTATGAGGTCTGCCTCCCAGGCGACGTCTGCCTCTATGAGGTCTGCCTCTATGAGGTCTGCCTCCAGGCGACGTCTGCCTCTATGAGGTCTGCCTCCCAGGCGACGTCTGCCTCTATGAGGTCTGCCTCTATGAGGTCTGCCTCCCAGGCGACGTCTGCCTCTATGAGGTCTGCCTCCCAGGCGACGTCTGCCTCTATGAGGTCTGCCTCTATGAGGTCTGCCTCCAGGCGACGTCTGCCTCTATGAGGTCTGCCTCTATGAGGTCTGCTCCCAGGCGACGTCTGCCTCTATGAGGTCTGCCTCCCAGGCGACGTCTGCCTCTATGAGGTCTGCCTCTATGAGGTCTGCCTCCCAGGCGACGTCTGCCTCTATGAGGTCTGCCTCCCAGGCGACTTCTGCCTCTATGAGGTCTGCCTCCCAGGCGACGTCTGCCTCTATGAGGTCTGCCTCCCAGGCGACGTCTGCCTCTATGAGGTCTGCCTCTATGAGGTCTGCCTCCCAGGCGACGTCTGCCTCTATGAGGTCTGCCTCCCAGGCGACGTCTGCCTCTATGAGGTCTGCCTCCCAGGCGACGTCTGCCTCTATGAGGTCTGCCTCCCAGGCGACGTCTGCCTCTATGAGGTCTGCCTCTATGAGGTCTGCCTCCCAGGCGACGTCTGCCTCTATGAGGTCTGCCTCTATGAGGTCTGCCACTATGAGGTCTGCCTCTATGAGGTCTGCCTCCCAGGCGACGTCTGCCTCTATGAGGTCTGCCTCTATGAGGTCTGCCTCCCAGGCGACGTCTGCCTCTATGAGGTCTGCCTCAATGAGGTCTGCCTCCCAGGCGACGTCTGCCTCTATGAGGTCTGCCTCTATGAGGTCTGCCTCCCAGGCGACGTCTGCCTCTATGAGGTCTGCCTCTATGAGGTCTGCCTCCCAGGCGACGTCTGCCTCTATGAGGTCTGCCTCTATGAGGTCTGCCTCCCATGCGACGTCTGCCTCTATGAGGTCTGCCTCTATGAGGTCTGCCTCCCAGGCGACGTCTGCCTCTATGAGGTCTGCCTCTATTAGGTCTGCCTCTATGAGGTCTGCCTCCCAGGCGACGTCTGCCTCTATGAGGTCTGCCTCTATGAGGTCTGCCTCCCAGGCGACGTCTGCCTCTATGAGGTCTGCCTCTATGAGGTCTGCCTCCCAGGCGACGTCTGCCTCTATGAGGTCTGCCTCTATGAGGTCTGCCTCCCAGGCGACGTCAGCCTCTATGAGGTCTGCCTCTGTGAGGTCTGCCTCCCAGGCGACGTCTGCCTCTATGAGGTCTGCCTCTATGAGGTCTGCCTCTATGAGGTCTGCCTCCCAGGCGACGTCTGCCTCTATTAGGTCTGTCTCTATGAGGTCTGCCTCCCAGGCGACGTCTGCCTCTATGAGGTCTGCCTCTATGAGGTCTGCCTCCCAGGCGACGTCTGCCTCTATGAGGTCTTCCTCTATGAGGTCTGCCACTATGAGGTCTGCCTCTATGAGGTCTGCCTCCCAGGCGACGTCTGCCTCTATGAGGTCTGCCTCTATGAGGTCTGCCTCCCAGGCGACGTCTGCCTCTATGAGGTCTGCCTCTATGAGGTCTGCCTCCCAGGCGACGTCTGCCTCTATGAGGTCTGCCTCTATTAGATCTGCCTCTATGAGGTCTCCCTCCCAGGCGACGTCTGCCTCTATGAGGTCTGCCTCTATGAGGTCTGCCTCCCAGGCGACGTCTGCCTCTATGAGGTCTGTCTCTATGAGGTCTGCCTCCCAGGCGACGTCTGCCTCTATGAGGTCTGCCTCTATGAGGTCTGCCTCCCAGGCGACGTCTGCCTCTATGAGGTCTGCCTCTATGAGGTCTGCCTCTATGAGGTCTGCCTCCAAGGCGACGTCAGCCTCTATGAGGTCTGCCTCTGTGAGGTCTGCCCCCCAGGCGACGTCTGCCTCTATGAGGTCTGCCTCTATGAGGTCTGCCTCTATGAGGTCTGCCTCCCAGGCGAGGTCTGCCTCTATGAGGTCTGCCTCTATGAGGTCTGCCTCCCAGGCGACGTCTGCCTCTATGAGGTCTGCCTCTATGAGGTCTGCCTCCCAGGCGACGTCTGCCTCTATGAGGTCTGCCTCTATGAGGTCTGCCTCCCAGGCGACATCTGCCTCTATGAGGTCTGCCTCTATGAGGTCTGCCTCTATGAGGTCTGCCTCCCAGGCAACGTCTGCCTCTATGAGGTCTGCCTCCCAGGCGACGTCTGCCTCTATAAGGTCTGCCTCTATGAGGTCTGCCACTATGAGGTCTGCCTCTATGAGGTCTGCCTCCCAGGCGACGTCTGCCTCTATGAGGTCTGCCTCTATGAGGTCTGCCTCCCAGGCGACGTCAGCCTCTATGAGGTCTGCCTCTGTGAGGTCTGCCTCCCAGGCGACGTCTGCCTCTATGAGGTCTGCCTCTATGAGGTCTGCCTCTATGAGGTCTGCCTCCCAGGCGACGTCTGCCTCTATGAGGTCTGCCTCTATGAGGTCTGCCTCCCAGGCGACATCTGCCTCTATGAGGTCTGCCTCTATGAGGTCTGCCTCCCAGGCGACGTCTGCCTCTATGAGGTCTGCCTCTATGAGGTCTGCCTCCCAGGCGACGTCTGCCTCTATGAGGTCTGCCTCTATGAGGTCTGCCTCTATGAGGTCTGCCTCCCAGGCTAGGTCTGCCTCTATGAGGTCTGCATCTATGAGGTCTGCCTCCCAGGCGACGTCTGCCTCTATGAGGTCGGCCTCTATGAGGTCTGCCTCTTTGAGGTCTGCCTCCCAGGCGATGTCTGCCTCTATGAGGTCTGCCTCTATGAGGTCTGCCTCCCAGGCGACGTCTGCCTCTATGAGGTCTGCCTCTATGAGGTCTGCCTCTATGAGGTCTGCCTCCCAGGCGACGTCTGCCTCTATGAGGTCTGCCTCCAAGGCGACGTCTGCCTCTATGAGGTCTGCCTCCCAGGCGAGGTCTGCCTCCCAGGCGACGTCTGCCTCTATGACGTCTGCCTCTATGAGGTCTGCCTCCCAGGCGACGTCTGCCTCTATGAGGTCTGCCTCTATGAGGTCTGCCTCCCAGGCGACGTCTGCCTCTATGAGGTCTGCCTCTATGAGGTCTGCCTTTATGAGGTCTGCCTCCCAGGCGACGTCTGCCTCTATGAGGTCTGCCTCCCAGGCGACGTCTGCCTCTATGAGGTCTGCCTCCCAGGCGACGTCTGCCTCTATGAGGTCTGCCTCCCAGGCGACGTCTGCCTCTATGAGGTCTGCCTCCCAGGCGACGTCTGCCTCTATGAGGTCTGCCACTCTGAGGTCTGCCTCCCAGGCGACGTCTGCCTCTATGAGGTCTGCATCTATGAGGTCTGCCTCCCAGGCGACGTCTGCCTCTATGAGGTCTGCCTCTATGAGGTCTGCCTCCCAGGCGACGTCTGCCTCTATGAGGTCTGCCTCTATGAGGTCTGCCTCCCAGGCGACGTCTGCCTCTATGAGGTCTGCCTCTATGAGGTCTGCCTCCCAGGCGACGTCTGCCTCTATGAGGTCTGCCTCCCAGGCGACGTCTGCCTCTATGAGGTCTGCCTCCCAGGCGACGTCTGCCTCTATGAGGTCTGCCTCCCAGGCGACGTCTGCCTCTATGAGGTCTGCCTCCCAGGCGACGTCTGCCTCTATGAGGTCTGCCTCCCAGGCGTCGTCTGCCTCTATGAGGTCTGCCTCCCAGGTGACGTCTGCCTCTATGAGGTCTGCATCTATGAGGTCTGCCTCCCAGGCGACGTCTGCCTCTATGAGGTCTGCCTCCCAGGCGACGTCTGCCTCTATGAGGTCTGCCTCTATGAGGTCTGCCTCCCAGGCGACGTCTGCCTCTATGAGGTCTGCCTCTATGAGGTCTGCCTCCCAGGCGACGTCTGCCTCTATGAGGTCTGCCTCTATGAGGTCTGCCTCCCAGGCGACGTCTGCCTCTATGAGGTCTGCCTCTATGAGGTCTGCCTCCCAGGCGACGTCTGCCTCTATGAGGTCTGCCTCTATGAGGTCTGCCTCTATGAGGTCTGCCTCTATGAGGTCTGCCTCCCAGGCGACGTCTGCCTCTATGAGGTCTGCCTCTATGAGGTCTGCCTCCCAGTCGACGTCTGCCTCTATGAGGTCTGCCTCTATGAGGTCTGCCTCCCAGTCGACGTCTGCCTCTATAAGGTCTGCCTCTATGAGGTCTGCCTCCCAGGCGACGTCTGCCTCTATGAGGTCTGCCTCTATGAGGTCTGCCTCCCAGGCGACGTCTGCCTCTATGAGGTCTGCCTCTATGAGGTCTGCCTCTATGAGGTCTGCCTCCCAGGCGACGTCTGCCTCTATGAGGTCTGCCTCTATGAGGTCTGCCTCTATGAGGTCTGCCTCCCAGGCGACGTCTGCCTCTATGAGGTCTGCCTCTATGAGGTCTGCCTCCCAGGCGACGTCTGCCTCTATGAGGTCTGCCTCTATGATGTCTGACTCTATGAGGTCTGCCTCTATGAGGTCTGCCTCCCAGGCGAGGTCTGCCTCCCAGGCGAGGTCTGCCTCTATGAGGTCTGCCTCTATGAGGTCTGCCTCCCAGGCGAGGTCTGCCTCTATGAGGTCTGCCTCTATGAGGTCTGCCTCTATGAGGTCTGCCTCTATGAGGTCTGCCTCCCAGGCGACGTCTGCCTCTATGAGGTCTGCCTCTATGAGGTCTGCCTCCCAGGCGACGTCTGCCTCTATGAGGTCTGCCTCTATGAGGTCTGCCTCCCAGGCGATGTCTGCCTCTATGAGGACTGCCTCTATGAGGTCTGCCTCCCAGGCGACGTCTGCCTCTATGAGGTCTGCCTCTATGAGGTCTGCCTCTATGAGGTCTGCCTCCCAGGCGACGTCTGCCTCTATGAGGTCTGCCTCTATGAGGTCTGCCTCCCAGGCGACGTCTGCCTCTATGAGGTCTGCCTCTATGAGGTCTGCCTCCCAGGCGACGTCTGCCTCTATGAGGTCTGCCTCTATGAGATCTGCCTCTATGAGGTCTGCCTCCCAGGCGACGTGTGCCTCTATGAGGTCTGCCTCTATGAGGTCTGCCTCCCAGGCGACGTCTGCCTCTATGAGGTCTGCCTCTATGAGGTCTGCCTCCTAGGCGACGTCTGCGTCTATGAGGTCTGCCTCCCAGGCGACGTCTGCCTCTTTGAGGTCTGCCTCCCAGGCGACGTCTGCCTCTATGAGGTCTGCCTCCCAGGCGACGTCTGCCTATATGAGGTCTGCCTCCCAGGCGACGTCTGCCTCTATGAGGTCTGCCTCCCAGGCGACATCTGCCTCTATGAGATCTGCCTCTATGAGGTCTGCCTCCCAGGCGACGTCTGCCTCTATGAGGTCTGCCTCTATGAGGTCTGCCTCCCAGGCGACGTCTGCCTCTATGAGGTCTGCCTCTATGAGGTCTGCCTCCCAGGCGACGTCTGCCTCTATGAGGTCTGCCTCTATGAGGTCTGCCTCCTAGGCGACGTCTGCCTATATGAGGTCTGCCTCTATGAGGTCTGCCTCCCAGGCGACGTCTGCCTCTATGAGGTCTGCCTCTATGAGGTCTGCCTCCCAGGCGACGTCTGCCTCTATGAGGTCTGCCTCTATGAGGTCTGCCTCCCAGGCGACGTCTGCCTCTATGAGGTCTGCCTCCCAGGCGACGTCTGCCTCTATGAGGTCTGCCTCTATGAGGTCTGCCTCCCAGGCGACGTCTGCCTCTATGCGGCCTGCCTCCCAGGCGACGTCTGCCTCTATGCGGCCTGCCTCCCAGGCGACGTCTGCCTCTATGCGGCCTGCCTCCCAGGCGACGTCTGCCTCTATGCGGCCTGCCTCCCAGGCGACGTCTGCCTCTATGAGGTCTGCCTCTATGAGGTCTGCCTCCCAGGCGACGTCTGCCTCTATGAGGTCTGCCTCCCAGGCGACGTCTGCCTCTATGAGGTCTGCCTCCCAGGCGACGTCTGCCTCTATGAGGTCTGCCTCCCAGGCGACGTCTGCCTCTATGAGGTCTGCCTCCCAGGCGACGTCTGCCTCTATTAGGTCTGCCTCTATGAGGTCTGCCTCTATGAGGTCTGCCTCCCAGGCGACGTCTGCCTCTATGAGGTCTGCCTCTATGAGGTCTGCCTCCCAGGCGACGTCTGCCTCTATGCGGCCTGCCTCCCAGGCGACGTCTGCCTCTATGAGGTCTGCCTCCCAGGCGACGTCTGGCTCTATGAGGTCTGCCTCTATGAGGGCTGCCTCTATGAGGGCTGCCTCTATGAGGTCTGCCTCTATGAGGTCTGCCTCCCAGGCGAGGTCTGCCTCTATGAGGTCTGCCTCTATGAGGTCTGCCTCTATGAGGTCTGCCTCCCAGGCGAGGTCTGCCTCTATGAGGTCTGCCTCTATGAGGTCTGCCTCTATGAGGTCTGCCTCCCAGGCGAGGTCTGCCTCTATGAGGTCTGCCTCCCAGGCGAGGTCTGCCTCTATGAGGTCTGCCTCTATGAGGTCTGCCTCTATGAGGTCTGCCTCTATGAGGTCTGCCTCCCAGGCGAGGTCTGCCTCTATGAGGTCTGCCTCTATGAGGTCTGCCTCTATGAGGTCTGCCTCCCAGGCGAGGTCTGCCTCTATGAGGTCTGCCTCTATGAGGTCTGCCTCTATGAGGTCTGCCTCCCAGGCGAGGTCTGCCTCTATGAGGTCTGCCTCCCAGGCGAGGTCTGCCTCTATGAGGTCTGCCTCTATGAGGTCTGCCTCCCAGGCGAGGTCTGCCTCTATGAGGTCTGCCTCCCAGGCGAGGTCTGCCTCTATGAGGTCTGCCTCCCAGGCGAGGTCTGCCTCTATGAGGTCTGCCTCCCAGGCGAGGTCTGCCTCTATGAGGTCTGCCTCTATGAGGTCTGCCTCTATGAGGTCTGCCTCCCAGGCGAGGTCTGCCTCTATGAGGTCTGCCTCTATGAGGTCTGCCTCTATGAGGTCTGCCTCCCAGGCGAGGTCTACCTCTATGAGGTCTGCCTCCCAGGCGAGGTCTGCCTCTATGAGGTCTGCCTCTATGAGGTCTGCCTCTATGAGGTCTGCCTCCCAGGCGAGGTCTGCCTCTATGAGGTCTGCCTCTATGAGGTCTGCCTCTATGAGGTCTGCCTCCCAGGCGAGGTCTGCCTCTATGAGGTCTGCCTCTATGAGGTCTGCCTCCCAGGCGAGGTCTGCCTCTATGAGGTCTGCCTCTATGAGGTCTGCCTCTATGAGGTCTGCCTCCCAGGCGAGGTCTGCCTCTATGAGGTCTGCCTCCCAGGCGAGGTCTGCCTCTATGAGGTCTGCCTCCCAGGCGAGGTCTGCCTCTATGAGGTCTGCCTCCCAGGCGAGGTCTGCCTCTATGAAATCTGCCTCCCAGGCGAGGTCTGCCTCTATGAGGTCTGCCTCCCAGGCGAGGTCTGCCTCTATGAGGTCTGGCTCTATGAGGTCTGCCTCTATGAGGTCTGCCTCTATGAGGTCTGCCTCTATGAGGTCTGCCTCCCAGGCGAGGTCTGCCTCTATGAGGTCTGCCTCCCAGGCGAGGTCTGCCTCTATGAGGTCTGCCTCTATGAGGTCTGCCTCTATGAGGTCTGCCTCCCAGGCGAGGTCTGCCTCTATGAGGTCTGCCTCTATGAGGTCTGCCTCTATGAGGTCTGCCTCTATGAGGTCTGCCTCCCAGGCGAGGTCTGCCTCTATGAGGTCTGCCTCTATGAGGTCTGCCTCTATGAGGTCTGCCTCCCAGTCGACGTCTGCCTCCCAGGCGACGTCTGCCTCTATGAGGTCTGCCTCCCAGGCGACGTCTGCCTCTATGAGGTCTGCCTCTATGAGGTCTGCCTCTATGAGGTCTGCCTCTATGAGGTCTGCCTCCCAGGCGAGGTCTGCCTCTATGAGGTCTGCCTCTATGAGATCTGCCTCCCAGTCGACGTCTGCCTCCCAGACGACGTCTGCCTCCCAGGCGACGTCTGCCTCTATGAGGTCTGCCTCCCAGGCGACGTCTGCCTCTATGAGGTCTGACTCTATGAGGTCTGCCTCTATGAGGTCTGCCTCCCAGGCGACGTCTGCCTCCCAGGCGACGTCTGCCTCTATGAGGTCTGCCTCTATGAGGTCTGCCTCCCAGGCGACGTCTGCCTCTATGAGGTCTTCCTCTATGAGGTCTGCCTCTATGAGGTCTGCCTCCCAGGCGAGGTCTGCCTCCCAGGCGAGGTCTGCCTCTATGAGGTCTGCCTCCCAGGCGACGTCTGCCTCTATGAGGTCTGCCTCCCAGGCGACGTCTGCCTCTATGAGGTCTGCCTCCCAGGCGACGTCTGCCTCTATGAGGTCTGCCTCCCAGGCGAGGGCTGCCTCTATGAGGTCTGCCTCCCAGGCGACGTCTGCCTCCATGAGGTCTGCCTCTATGAGGTCTGCCTCCATGAGGTCTGCCTCCATGAGGTCTGCCTCTATGAGGTCTGCCTCCCAGGCGAGGTCTGCCTCCCAGGCGAGGTCTGCCTCCCAGGCGACGTCTGCCTCTATGAGGTCTGCCTCTATGAGGTCTGCCTCCCAGGCGACGTCTGCCTCTATGAGGTCTGCCTCTATGAGGTCTGCCTCCCAGGCGACGTCTGCCTCTATGAGGTCTGCCTATATGAGGTCTGCCTCTATGAGGTCTGCCTCTATGAGGTCTGCCTCTATGAGGTCTGCTTCTATGAGGTCTGCCTCTATGAGGTCTGCCTCTATGAGGTCTGCCTCTATGAGGTCTGCCTCCCAGGCGAGGTCTGCCTCTATGAGGTCTGCCTCCCAGGCGAGGTCTGCCTCTATGAGGTCTGCCTCCCAGGCGAGGTCTGCCTCTATGAGGTCTGCCTCCCAGGCGAGGTCTGCCTCTATGAGGTCTGCCTCTATGAGGTCTGCCTCCCAGGCGAAGTCTGCCTCTATGAGGTCTGCCTCCCAGGCGAGGTCTGCCTCTATGAGGTCTGCTTCCCAGGCGAGGTCTGCCTCTATGAGGTCTGCCTCCCAGGCGAGGTCTGCCTCTATGAGGTCTGCCTCCCAGGCGAGGTCTGCCTCTATGAGGTCTGCCTCCCAGGCGAGGTCTGCCTCTATGAGGTCTGCCTCTATGAGGTCTGCCTCTATGAGGTCTGCCTCCCAGGCGAGGTCTGCCTCTATGAGGTCTGCCTCCCAGGCGAGGTCTGCCTCTATGAGGTCTGCCTCCCAGGCGAGGTCTGCCTCTATGAGGTCTGCCTCCCAGGCGAAGTCTGCCTCTATGAGGTCTGCCTCCCAGGCGAGGTCTGCCTCTATGAGGTCTGCCTCCCAGGCGAGGTCTGCCTCTATGAGGTCTGCCTCCCAGGCGAGGTCTGCCTCTATGAGGTCTGCCTCCCAGGCGAGGTCTGCCTCTATGAGGTCTGCCTCCCAGGCGAGGTCTGCCTCTATGAGGTCTGCCTCTATGAGGTCTGCCTCTATGAGGTCTGCCTCCCAGGCGAGGTCTGCCTCTATGAGGTCTGCCTCCCAGGCGAGGTCTGCCTCTATGAGGTCTGCCTCTATGAGGTCTGCCTCCCAGGCGAGGTCTGCCTCTATGAGGTCTGCCTCTATGAGGTCTGCCTCTATGAGGTCTGCCTCCCAGGCGAGGTCTGCCTCCCAGGCGAGGTCTGCCTCCCAGGCGAGGTCTGCCTCTATGAGGTCTGCCTCTATGAGGTCTGCCTCCCAGGCGAGGTCTGCCTCTATGAGGTCTGCCTCTATGAGGTCTGCCTCTATGAGGTCTGCCTCCCAGGCGAGGTCTGCCTCTATGAGGTCTGCCTCTATGAGGTCTGCCTCCCAGGCGAGGTCTGCCTCTATGAGGTCTGCCTCCCAGGCGAGGTCTGCCTCTATGAGGTCTGCCTCCCAGGCGAGGTCTGCCTCTATGAGGTCTGCCTCCCAGGCGAGGTCTGCCTCTATGAGGTCTGCCTCCCAGGCGAGGTCTGCCTCTATGAGGTCTGCCTCCCAGGCGAGGTCTGCCTCTATGAGGTCTGCCTCTATGAGGTCTGCCTCTATGAGGTCTGCCTCCCAGGCGAGGTCTGCCTCTATGAGGTCTGCCTCCCAGGCGAGGTCTGCCTCTATGAGGTCTGCCTCCCAGGCGAGGTCTGCCTCTATGAGGTCTGCCTCCCAGGCGAGGTCTGCCTCTATGAGGTCTGCCTCCCAGGCGAGGTCTGCCTCTATGAGGTCTGCCTCTATGAGGTCTGCCTCCCAGGCGAGGTCTGCCTCTATGAGGTCTGCCTCCCAGGCGAGGTCTGCCTCTATGAGGTCTGCCTCTATGAGGTCTGCCTCTATGAGGTCTGCCTCTATGAGGTCTGCCTCCCAGGCGAGGTCTGCCTCCCAGGCGAGGTCTGCCTCCCAGGCGAGGTCTGCCTCCCAGGCGAGGTCTGCCTCTATGAGGTCTGCCTCTATGAGGTCTGCCTCTATGAGGTCTGCCTCCCAGGCGAGGTCTGCCTCCCAGGCGAGGTCTGCCTCCCAGGCGAGGTCTGCCTCTATGAGGTCTGCCTCTATGAGGTCTGCCTCTATGAGGTCTGCCTCCCAGGCGAGGTCTGCCTCTATGAGGTCTGCCTCTATGAGGTCTGCCTCTATGAGGTCTGCCTCCCAGGCGAGGTCTGCCTCTATGAGGTCTGCCTCTATGAGGTCTGCCTCTATGAGGTCTGCCTCCCAGGCGAGGTCTGCCTCTATGAGGTCTGCCTCTATGAGGTCTGCCTCTATGAGGTCTGCCTCTATGAGGTCTGCCTCCCAGGCGAGGTCTGCCTCCCAGGCGAGGTCTGCCTCCCAGGCGAGGTCTGCCTCTATGAGGTCTGCCTCTATGAGGTCTGCCTCTATGAGGTCTGCCTCTATGAGGTCTGCCTCCCAGGCGAGGTCTGCCTCTATGAGGTCTGCCTCTATGAGGTCTGCCTCCCAGGCGAGGTCTGCCTCTATGAGGTCTGCCTCTATGAGGTCTGCCTCTATGAGGTCTGCCTCCCAGGCGAGGTCTGCCTCCCAGGCGAGGTCTGCCTCTATGAGGTCTGCCTCTATGAGGTCTGCCTCTATGAGGTCTGCCTCTATGAGGTCTGCCTCCCAGGCGAGGTCTGCCTCCCAGGCGAGGTCTGCCTCCCAGGCGAGGTCTGCCTCCCAGGCGAGGTCTGCCTCCCAGGCGAGGTCTGCCTCTATGAGGTCTGCCTCTATGAGGTCTGCCTCTATGAGGTCTGCCTCCAGGCGAGGTCTGCCTCCCAGGCGAGGTCTGCCTCTATGAGGTCTGCCTCTATGAGGTCTGCCTCTATGAGGTCTGCCTCCCAGGCGAGGTCTGCCTCTATGAGGTCTGCCTCTATGAGGTCTGCCTCTATGAGGTCTGCCTCCCAGGCGAGGTCTGCCTCTATGAGGTCTGCCTCCCAGGCGAGGTCTGCCTCTATGAGGTCTGCCTCTATGAGGTCTGCCTCCCAGGCGAGGTCTGCCTCTATGAGGTCTGCCTCTATGAGGTCTGCCTCCCAGGCGAGGTCTGCCTCCCAGGCGAGGTCTGCCTCTATGAGGTCTGCCTCTATGAGGTCTGCCTCTATGAGGTCTGCCTCCCAGGCGAGGTCTGCCTCTATGAGGTCTGCCTCTATGAGGTCTGCCTCCCAGGCGAGGTCTGCCTCTATGAGGTCTGCCTCTATGAGGTCTGCCTCCCAGGCGAGGTCTGCCTCTATGAGGTCTGCCTCTATGAGGTCTGCCTCCCAGGCGAGGTCTGCCTCTATGAGGTCTGCCTCTATGAGGTCTGCCTCCCAGGCGAGGTCTGCCTCTATGAGGTCTGCCTCTATGAGGTCTGCCTCCCAGGCGAGGTCTGCCTCTATGAGGTCTGCCTCTATGAGGTCTGCCTCCCAGGCGAGGTCTGCCTCTATGAGGTCTGCCTCTATGAGGTCTGCCTCCCAGGCGAGGTCTGCCTCTATGAGGTCTGCCTCTATGAGGTCTGCCTCTATGAGGTCTGCCTCCCAGGCGAGGTCTGCCTCTATGAGGTCTGCCTCTATGAGGTCTGCCTCCCAGGCGAGGTCTGCCTCTATGAGGTCTGCCTCTATGAGGTCTGCCTCCCAGGCGAGGTCTGCCTCTATGAGGTCTGCCTCTATGAGGTCTGCCTCCCAGGCGAGGTCTGCCTCTATGAGGTCTGCCTCTATGAGGTCTGCCTCCCAGGCGAGGTCTGCCTCTATGAGGTCTGCCTCTATGAGGTCTGCCTCCCAGGCGAGGTCTGCCTCTATGAGGTCTGCCTCCCAGGCGAGGTCTGCCTCTATGAGGTCTGCCTCTATGAGGTCTGCCTCTATGAGGTCTGCCTCCCAGGCGAGGTCTGCCTCTATGAGGTCTGCCTCTATGAGGTCTGCCTCCCAGGCGAGGTCTGCCTCTATGAGGTCTGCCTCTATGAGGTCTGCCTCTATGAGGTCTGCCTCCCAGGCGAGGTCTGCCTCTATGAGGTCTGCCTCCCAGGCGAGGTCTGCCTCTATGAGGTCTGCCTCCCAGGCGAGGTCTGCCTCTATGAGGTCTGCCTCCCAGGCGAGGTCTGCCTCTATGAGGTCTGCCTCCCAGGCGAGGTCTGCCTCTATGAGGTCTGCCTCCCAGGCGAGGTCTGCCTCTATGAGGTCTGCCTCTATGAGGTCTGCCTCTATGAGGTCTGCCTCCCAGGCGAGGTCTGCCTCTATGAGGTCTGCCTCTATGAGGTCTGCCTCCCAGGCGAGGTCTGCCTCTATGAGGTCTGCCTCCCAGGCGAGGTCTGCCTCTATGAGGTCTGCCTCCCAGGCGAGGTCTGCCTCTATGAGGTCTGCCTCCCAGGCGAGGTCTGCCTCTATGAGGTCTGCCTCTATGAGGTCTGCCTCTATGAGGTCTGCCTCCCAGGCGAGGTCTGCCTCTATGAGGTCTGCCTCCCAGGCGAGGTCTGCCTCTATGAGGTCTGCCTCCCAGGCGAGGTCTGCCTCTATGAGGTCTGCCTCCCAGGCGAGGTCTGCCTCTATGAGGTCTGCCTCTATGAGGTCTGCCTCTATGAGGTCTGCCTCCCAGGCGAGGTCTGCCTCTATGAGGTCTGCCTCCCAGGCGAGGTCTGCCTCCCAGGCGAGGTCTGCCTCTATGAGGTCTGCCTCCCAGGCGAGGTCTGCCTCTATGAGGTCTGCCTCTATGAGGTCTGCCTCTATGAGGTCTGCCTCTATGAGGTCTGCCTCCCAGGCGAGGTCTGCCTCTATGAGGTCTGCCTCTATGAGGTCTGCCTCCAGGCGAGGTCTGCCTCCCAGGCGAGGTCTGCCTCTATGAGGTCTGCCTCTATGAGGTCTGCCTCCCAGGCGAGGTCTGCCTCCCAGGCGAGGTCTGCCTCTATGAGGTCTGCCTCCCAGGCGAGGTCTGCCTCTATGAGGTCTGCCTCCCAGGCGAGGTCTGCCTCTATGAGGTCTGCCTCTATGAGGTCTGCCTCCCAGGCGAGGTCTGCCTCTATGAGGTCTGCCTCCCAGGCGAGGTCTGCCTCTATGAGGTCTGCCTCCCAGGCGAGGTCTGCCTCTATGAGGTCTGCCTCCCAGGCGAGGTCTGCCTCTATGAGGTCTGCCTCCCAGGCGAGGTCTGCCTCTATGAGGTCTGCCTCTATGAGGTCTGCCTCCCAGGCGAGGTCTGCCTCTATGAGGTCTGCCTCTATGAGGTCTGCCTCTATGAGGTCTGCCTCTATGAGGTCTGCCTCCCAGGCGAGGTCTGCCTCTATGAGGTCTGCCTCCCAGGCGAGGTCTGCCTCTATGAGGTCTGCCTCTATGAGGTCTGCCTCTATGAGGTCTGCCTCCCAGGCGAGGTCTGCCTCTATGAGGTCTGCCTCCCAGGCGAGGTCTGCCTCTATGAGGTCTGCCTCTATGAGGTCTGCCTCCCAGGCGAGGTCTGCCTCTATGAGGTCTGCCTCTATGAGGTCTGCCTCCCAGGCGAGGTCTGCCTCTATGAGGTCTGCCTCTATGAGGTCTGCCTCTATGAGGTCTGCCTCCCAGGCGAGGTCTGCCTCTATGAGGTCTGCCTCTATGAGGTCTGCCTCCCAGGCGAGGTCTGCCTCTATGAGGTCTGCCTCTATGAGGTCTGCCTCCCAGGCGAGGTCTGCCTCTATGAGGTCTGCCTCTATGAGGTCTGCCTCCCAGGCGAGGTCTGCCTCTATGAGGTCTGCCTCCCAGGCGAGGTCTGCCTCTATGAGGTCTGCCTCCCAGGCGAGGTCTGCCTCTATGAGGTCTGCCTCCCAGGCGAGGTCTGCCTCTATGAGGTCTGCCTCCCAGGCGAGGTCTGCCTCTATGAGGTCTGCCTCTATGAGGTCTGCCTCTATGAGGTCTGCCTCCCAGGCGAGGTCTGCCTCTATGAGGTCTGCCTCTATGAGGTCTGCCTCCCAGGCGAGGTCTGCCTCTATGAGGTCTGCCTCTATGAGGTCTGCCTCTATGAGGTCTGCCTCCCAGGCGAGGTCTGCCTCTATGAGGTCTGCCTCTATGAGGTCTGCCTCCCAGGCGAGGTCTGCCTCTATGAGGTCTGCCTCTATGAGGTCTGCCTCCCAGGCGAGGTCTGCCTCTATGAGGTCTGCCTCTATGAGGTCTGCCTCCCAGGCGAGGTCTGCCTCTATGAGGTCTGCCTCTATGAGGTCTGCCTCTATGAGGTCTGCCTCTATGAGGTCTGCCTCCCAGGCGAGGTCTGCCTCTATGAGGTCTGCCTCTATGAGGTCTGCCTCTATGAGGTCTGCCTCCCAGGCGAGGTCTGCCTCTATGAGGTCTGCCTCTATGAGGTCTGCCTCTATGAGGTCTGCCTCCCAGGCGAGGTCTGCCTCTATGAGGTCTGCCTCTATGAGGTCTGCCTCTATGAGGTCTGCCTCCCAGGCGAGGGCTGCCTCTATGAGGTCTGCCTCCCAGGCGAGGGCTGCCTCTATGAGGTCTGCCTCCCAGGCGAGGGCTGCCTCTATGAGGTCTGCCTCCCAGGCGAGGTCTGCCTCTATGAGGTCTGCCTCCCAGGCGAGGTCTGCCTCTATGAGGTCTGCCTCTATGAGGTCTGCCTCCCAGGCGAGGTCTGCCTCTATGAGGTCTGCCTCCCAGGCGAGGTCTGCCTCTATGAGGTCTGCCTCTATGAGGTCTGCCTCTATGAGGTCTGCCTCTATGAGGTCTGCCTCCCAGGCGAGGTCTGCCTCTATGAGGTCTGCCTCTATGAGGTCTGCCTCCCAGGCGAGGTCTGCCTCTATGAGGTCTGCCTCTATGAGGTCTGCCTCCCAGGCGAGGTCTGCCTCTATGAGGTCTGCCTCTATGAGGTCTGCCTCTATGAGGTCTGCCTCCCAGGCGAGGTCTGCCTCTATGAGGTCTGCCTCCCAGGCGAGGTCTGCCTCTATGAGGTCTGCCTCCCAGGCGAGGTCTGCCTCTATGAGGTCTGCCTCCCAGGCGAGGTCTGCCTCTATGAGGTCTGCCTCCCAGGCGAGGTCTGCCTCTATGAGGTCTGCCTCCCAGGCGAGGTCTGCCTCTATGAGGTCTGCCTCCCAGGCGAGGTCTGCCTCTATGAGGTCTGCCTCCCAGGCGAGGTCTGCCTCTATGAGGTCTGCCTCCCAGGCGAGGTCTGCCTCTATGAGGTCTGCCTCCCAGGCGAGGTCTGCCTCCCAGGCGAGGTCTGCCTCTATGAGGTCTGCCTCCCAGGCGAGGTCTGCCTCCCAGGCGAGGTCTGCCTCTATGAGGTCTGCCTCCCAGGCGAGGTCTGCCTCTATGAGGTCTGCCTCCCAGGCGAGGTCTGCCTCTATGAGGTCTGCCTCCCAGGCGAGGTCTGCCTCTATGAGGTCTGCCTCCCAGGCGAGGTCTGCCTCTATGAGGTCTGCCTCCAGGCGAGGTCTGCCTCCCAGGCGAGGTCTGCCTCTATGAGGTCTGCCTCCCAGGCGAGGTCTGCCTCTATGAGGTCTGCCTCTATGAGGTCTGCCTCTATGAGGTCTGCCTCCCAGGCGAGGTCTGCCTCTATGAGGTCTGCCTCTATGAGGTCTGCCTCCCAGGCGAGGTCTGCCTCTATGAGGTCTGCCTCTATGAGGTCTGCCTCTATGAGGTCTGCCTCTATGAGGTCTGCCTCCCAGGCGAGGTCTGCCTCTATGAGGTCTGCCTCTATGAGGTCTGCCTCCCAGGCGAGGTCTGCCTCTATGAGGTCTGCCTCTATGAGGTCTGCCTCCCAGGCGAGGTCTGCCTCTATGAGGTCTGCCTCTATGAGGTCTGCCTCCCAGGCGAGGTCTGCCTCTATGAGGTCTGCCTCTATGAGGTCTGCCTCTATGAGGTCTGCCTCCCAGGCGAGGTCTGCCTCTATGAGGTCTGCCTCTATGAGGTCTGCCTCTATGAGGTCTGCCTCCCAGGCGAGGTCTGCCTCTATGAGGTCTGCCTCTATGAGGTCTGCCTCTATGAGGTCTGCCTCCCAGGCGAGGTCTGCCTCCCAGGCGAGGTCTGCCTCCCAGGCGAGGTCTGCCTCTATGAGGTCTGCCTCTATGAGGTCTGCCTCTATGAGGTCTGCCTCCCAGGCGAGGTCTGCCTCTATGAGGTCTGCCTCCCAGGCGAGGTCTGCCTCTATGAGGTCTGCCTCCCAGGCGAGGTCTGCCTCTATGAGGTCTGCCTCCCAGGCGAGGTCTGCCTCTATGAGGTCTGCCTCCCAGGCGAGGTCTGCCTCTATGAGGTCTGCCTATATGAGCTCTGCCTCTATGAGGTCTGCCTCCCAGGCGAGGTCTGCCTCTATGAGGTCTGCCTCCCAGGCGAGGTCTGCCTCTATGAGGTCTGCCTCTATGAGGTCTGCCTCTATGAGCTCTGCCTCTATGAGGTCTGCCTCTATGAGGTCTGCCTCCCAGGCGAGGTCTGCCTCTATGAGGTCTGCCTCTATGAGGTCTGCCTCTATGAGGTCTGCCTCTATGAGGTCTGCCTCCCAGGCGAGGTCTGCCTCTAT
The DNA here is from genome assembly GCA_033558105.1 of Coccyzus lansbergi. Classification (NCBI taxonomy): domain Eukaryota; kingdom Metazoa; phylum Chordata; class Aves; order Cuculiformes; family Coccyzidae; genus Coccyzus; species Coccyzus lansbergi. Next base: position 17,602 of record JAUMJK010002500.1, read on the forward strand.
GAGGTCTGCCTCCCAGGCGAGGTCTGCCTCTATGAGGTCTGCCTCCCAGGCGAGGTCTGCCTCTATGAGGTCTGCCTCCCAGGCGAGGTCTGCCTCTATGAGGTCTGCCTCTATGAGGTCTGCCTCTATGAGGTCTGCCTCCCAGGCGAGGTCTGCCTCTATGAGGTCTGCCTCTATGAGGTCTGCCTCTATGAGGTCTGCCTCCCAGGCGAGGTCTGCCTCTATGAGGTCTGCCTCTATGAGGTCTGCCTCCCAGGCGAGGTCTGCCTCTATGAGGTCTGCCTCTATGAGGTCTGCCTCCCAGGCGAGGTCTGCCTCTATGAGGTCTGCCTCTATGAGGTCTGCCTCCCAGGCGAGGTCTGCCTCTATGAGGTCTGCCTCTATGAGGTCTGCCTCTATGAGGTCTGCCTCTATGAGCTCTGCCTCTATGAGGTCTGCCTCCCAGGCGAGGTCTGCCTCTATGAGGTCTGCCTCTATGAGGTCTGCCTCCCAGGCGAGGTCTGCCTCTATGAGGTCTGCCTCCCAGGCGAGGTCTGCCTCTATGAGGTCTGCCTCTATGAGGTCTGCCTCTATGAGGTCTGCCTCCCAGGCGAGGTCTGCCTCTATGAGGTCTGCCTCTATGAGGTCTGCCTCTATGAGGTCTGCCTCCCAGGCGAGGTCTGCCTCTATGAGGTCTGCCTCTATGAGGTCTGCCTCTATGAGGGTCTGCCTCCCAGGCGAGGTCTGCCTCTATGAGGTCTGCCTCCCAGGCGAGGTCTGCCTCTATGAGGTCTGCCTCTATGAGGTCTGCCTCCCAGGCGAGGTCTGCCTCTATGAGGTCTGCCTCTATGAGGTCTGCCTCTATGAGGTCTGCCTCCCAGGCGAGGTCTGCCTCTATGAGGTCTGCCTCTATGAGGTCTGCCTCTATGAGGTCTGCCTCCCAGGCGAGGTCTGCCTCTATGAGGTCTGCCTCTATGAGGTCTGCCTCTATGAGGTCTGCCTCCCAGGCGAGGTCTGCCTCTATGAGGTCTGCCTCTATGAGGTCTGCCTCTATGAGGTCTGCCTCCCAGGCGAGGGCTGCCTCTATGAGGTCTGCCTCCCAGGCGAGGGCTGCCTCTATGAGGTCTGCCTCCCAGGCGAGGGCTGCCTCTATGAGGTCTGCCTCCACAGGCGAGGTCTGCCTCTATGAGGTCTGCCTCCCAGGCGAGGTCTGCCTCTATGAGGTCTGCCTCTATGAGGTCTGCCTCCCAGGCGAGGTCTGCCTCTATGAGGTCTGCCTCCCAGGCGAGGTCTGCCTCTATGAGGTCTGCCTCTATGAGGTCTGCCTCTATGAGGTCTGCCTCCCAGGCGAGGTCTGCCTCTATGAGGTCTGCCTCTATGAGGTCTGCCTCCCAGGCGAGGTCTGCCTCTATGAGGTCTGCCTCTATGAGGTCTGCCTCCCAGGCGAGGTCTGCCTCTATGAGGTCTGCCTCTATGAGGTCTGCCTCTATGAGGTCTGCCTCTATGAGGTCTGCCTCCCAGGCGAGGTCTGCCTCTATGAGGTCTGCCTCCCAGGCGAGGTCTGCCTCTATGAGGTCTGCCTCCCAGGCGAGGTCTGCCTCTATGAGGTCTGCCTCCCAGGCGAGGTCTGCCTCTATGAGGTCTGCCTCCCAGGCGAGGTCTGCCTCTATGAGGTCTGCCTCCCAGGCGAGGTCTGCCTCTATGAGGTCTGCCTCCCAGGCGAGGTCTGCCTCTATGAGGTCTGCCTCCCAGGCGAGGTCTGCCTCTATGAGGTCTGCCTCCCAGGCGAGGTCTGCCTCTATGAGGTCTGCCTCCCAGGCGAGGTCTGCCTCCCAGGCGAGGTCTGCCTCTATGAGGTCTGCCTCCCAGGCGAGGTCTGCCTCCCAGGCGAGGTCTGCCTCTATGAGGTCTGCCTCCCAGGCGAGGTCTGGCCTCTATGAGGTCTGCCTCCCAGGCGAGGTCTGCCTCTATGAGGGTCTGCCTCCCAGGCGAGGTCTGCCTCTATGAGGTCTGCCTCCCAGGCGAGGTCTGCCTCTATGAGATCTGCCTCCCAGGCGAGGTCTGCCTCCCAGGCGAGGTCTGCCTCTATGAGGTCTGCCTCCCAGGCGAGGTCTGCCTCTATGAGGTCTGCCTCTATGAGGTCTGCCTCTATGAGGTCTGCCTCCCAGGCGAGGTCTGCCTCTATGAGGTCTGCCTCTATGAGGTCTGCCTCTATGAGGTCTGCCTCCCAGGCGAGGTCTGCCTCTATGAGGTCTGCCTCTATGAGGTCTGCCTCTATGAGGTCTGCCTCTATGAGGTCTGCCTCCCAGGCGAGGTCTGCCTCTATGAGGTCTGCCTCTATGAGGTCTGCCTCCCAGGCGAGGTCTGCCTCTCTGAGGTCTGCCTCTATGAGGTCTGCCTCCCAGGCGAGGTCTGCCTCTATGAGGTCTGCCTCTATGAGGTCTGCCTCCCAGGCGAGGTCTGCCTCTATGAGGTCTGCCTCTATGAGGTCTGCCTCTATGAGGTCTGCCTCCCAGGCGAGGTCTGCCTCTATGAGGTCTGCCTCTATGAGG
>JAUMJK010002501.1:0-12621 GCA_033558105.1 Coccyzus lansbergi
GGGGGAAATGGGGGTTACTGGGATGAACTGGGAGGGCTCTGAGGGTTACTGGGATGAACTGGGTGGGCACTAGGGGTTACTGGGAGGGCCCTGGGGGGTTACTGGGAGGGCACTGGGTGTTACTGGGACACACTGGGATGGCACTGAGGGTTACTGGACACACTAGGAGGGCACTTGGGGTTACTGGGAGAGCACTGGGGGGTTACTGGGAGGCACTGGGAGGGCTCTGAGGGTTACTGGGAGAGAACTGGGAGGCACTGGGGAGTTACTGGGACATATTGGGAGGGCACTGGGGGTTACTGGGATGAACTAGGTGGGCACTGGGGATTACTGGGAGGCACTGGGAGGGGACTGGGGGTTACTGGTTGTGGCACAGGGGGGGGTACTGGGGATTACTGGGAGGCACTGGGATGTTACTGGTAAGGCACTGGGGTTACTGGGAAGGGACTAGGGGTTACTGGGATGCACTGGGAGGGCACTGGGGGTTACTGGGAGACACTGGGTGGGCACTAGGTGTTACTGGGAGGGCACTGGTGGTTACTGGGAGGCACTGGGTGTAACTGGGAGGGGCTCTGAGGGTTACTGGGACACACTGTGAGGGCACTGGGGGTCACTGGGATGCACTGGGGGTTACTGGGAGGTACTGGGGAGTTACTGGGCAGGCACTAAGGGTTACTGGGAGGGCACTGGGTGTTACTGGGATGCACTCGGAGGGAACTGGGAGGCACCTGGGGTGTTACTGGGGGTTACTGGGAGGCACTGGGTGTTACTGGGATGCACTGGGAGGGCTCTGAGGGTTACTGGGACACACTGGGAGGCACTGGGGGGTTTACTGGGACATATTGTGAGGGCAGTGGGTGTTACTGGGAGGCACTGGGAGGGCACTAGGGGTTACTGGGTGTTCCTGGGAGGGCAGTGGTTGGTCCCTGACCCCTCCCCCCCCCCCGCAGGTGCCGGCGGCCCCGCCCCCCCCGCCCGGCGCTGGTGCTGCTGGGATTGGCTGTGACGCTGCTGGTGCTGCTGGGGGGTGGGGGGGGGGCTGGCCCGGGGGGGCTCCGACCCTGCCCTCGACCCCCTCAACAACCCCCACATCCGCGTCGGGCCCTGACAGGGACCCCCAAACCCCTCCTGGGACCCCAAACCCCTCCTGGGACCCAAGAAACCCCTCCTGGGACCCCAAAAAACCGGGAGGGGGGAGGGGGGAGAAGAGGGAGCAGGGAGGGGTCACGTGCTGGGTGGATGGAGAGGGGAGGCCACGCCCCCTGCTGGGGGGGATTCAGGGAGGGTGGGTGTGGTCACGTGATGGGTGGCTGGGGAAGGGAGGCCACGCCCCCTGCTGGGGGAAAAGGAGGGCGTGTGGGTGTGGTCACGTGGTGGAGGGAGAGAGGGAGGCCACGCCCCCTGCGCTATAGGGCTTAGAGGGGGGAGTGTGGGGTGTGGTCACGTGATGGATGGATGGACGGCAAGGGGAAGACACGCCCACCCCCGCAATAAAGGCCACGCCCCCTCCGCTGAGGGAGAGAGGAGGGAGTGTGAGTGTGGTCACGTGACGGATCGAGCCGGGGGGGGGGGGGGGAAGAGGCCACGCCCGCTGCTTGGGGAGAGGAAGGAGCAGGGAGTGGTCACGTGATGGTGGATGGATGGTGAGGGGAGGCCACGCCCCCTGCTATAGGAGATTATAGGGGAGAGGAGGGAGTGTGGGTGTGGTCACGTGATGGATGGATGGGGGAGGCCACGCCTCCTGCTGGGGGTAGTGGGGAGAGGAGGGAGTTGTGGGTGTGAGAGGCTCCCAGTGTGTCCAGTTCATTCCCAGTGGCCCCCAGGGCCCTCCCAGTGCATCCCAGCAACACCCAGTGCCCCCTCCTTACCCACCCAGTAACCCCTAGTGCCTCCCCATGCCCTCCCAGTATGTCCCAGTAAACCCCCAGTGCCCCCTCACTGCCTCCCAGTAACCCCCAGTGCCCTCCCCCTCCTTCCCAGTAACCCCTAGTGCCTCCCACTGCCCTCCCAGTATGTCCCAGTAACCCCCCAGTGCCCTCCCCGTTCATCCCAATAACCCCCAGTGCCCTCCCAGTAACCCCGAGTACCCTCCCACTACCTCCCAGTACATCCCAGTCCAAGCCCTTCAGCCCCACAAATGCACAATTCCTTTATTATATGTATGTGGGGGTCACACCCCCAAACCCTTTCTCTCCCCTCCCCCTCCCCCCCCCCCTTGGCACCACAGGCACTTCAGGTCCAGTTGGTTCTATGGGGCAGGATCTATGGGGCAGGATCTATGGGGCAGGATCTATGGGGGCAGTGGGGGGGGGGTGGGGGGGAGGTGCCGCTATGGGTCAGAGCGATTCTATGGGCAGGCGCTGAGGGTCTAAGGGGTGGGGGGGGGGTCTATGGGTGGAGCTGGAGCTCTGGGGCAGGATCTGTGGGGCTGGTCTATGGGTCGGGAGGGAAGCTGAGCAGCAGCCCCTCGTAGGCCTCGAGCCGCAGGGCCCCAGGTCAACCTGGGGGTGGGTCGGGAGGGTCCGGGCGGTGGGTGCTGAGGCGGAAGGCGGCGGCGCCGTGGGGCAGCCGTGGGTCGCGCAGCCGCAAGGGCCCCTGGGCCTGCCCCGTGGGGTTGAGCAGCAGCAGGAAGCGTTGGCTCTGGTCCCAGAGGCGCAGGAGGACGGCCACGGGCGCCGTGGGGCCCGAGGGGGTTGCCGTGGGGCTGGCCGTGGGGCCGGAGGAGGAGGCCGCTATGGGGCTGGGGAGGGCGATGGCGTCGCACCACGGCCAGGGAGCGCTCGCGTTGCCGGAGGGACCCCAGGCGGCGGCACAGATCCAGGAGGCGCTGGCGCTGCGGGGAGGAAGGGGTTAAAGGTGGGGCCGGGACCCATAAGTGAGGCCTCTGACCCCTAAGTGGCGCTCGTTGTGCTCCAGAAGTGAATCCCCAGGTGTGTAAGCAACTCCCCAGACACTTCAGTGACTCCTCCCTGCACCATAAGTGATCCCTTGTGCCCCATAAGTGATGCCCCTGGACCCATAAGTGACTCCCTGGACCCATAAGTGATGCCACTGGACCCATAAGTAACTCCTCCTGCCCCATAAGTGACTCCCCCAGCCCCACAAGTGACCCCACTGGACCCATAAGTGACTCCCCAGCCCCATAAGTGACCTCCCTGGACCCATAAGTGACCCCACTGGACCCATAAGTAACTCTTCCTGCCCCATAAGTGACTCCCTGGACCCACAAGTGACCCCACTGGACCCATAAGTGACTCCCCAGCCCCACAAGTGACCCCACTGGACCCATAAGTGACTCCCTGGACCCACAAGTGACCCCACTGGACCCCATAAGTGACTCCCCCAGCCCCACAAGTGACCCCACTGGACCCATAAGTGACTCCCCAGCCCCATAAGTGACCTCCCTGGACCCATAAGTGACTCCCCCAGCCCCATACGTGACCCCACTGGACCCACAAGTGACCCCACTGGACCCATAAGTGACCCCACTGGACCCATAAGCGACTCCCCAAGCCACTTCAGAGACTCCTCCCACCCCACAAGTGACTCCTCCCACCCCACAAGTGACCCCTCCAGCCCCATAAGTGCCCCCCCCCCCTCACCTCAGTCTTGTTCTTGTCGTCCATGTTCTCAATCAGCTCCCAGGGCATCTCAGGGGGCTGAGGACAGGAAGGGGTTAACCACCCCCAAGGGGGGGGCTCTCAGCCCCTCCCATTGCCCCATAGCCCCTCCCAGTGCCCCATAGCCCCTCCCATTGCCCCATAGCCCCTCCCACCAGGGCTCTCAGCCCCTCCCAGTGCCCCATAGCCCCTCCCACCAAGGCTCTCAGCCCCTCCCACCACCCTCTAGCCCCTCCCCCTGGGTCTAAGCCCCTCCCCTCACCTGTTTCTCTGCCCCAGGGGTGTCCTCCAGCCCCACTTCGTCCCCATAGGAGAGGACGGGGACCCCAGGCAGAGCCCAGAGCAGCAGCAGCCGCTGCGGGAACAGCAGAGGCCACAGAGACGCCGAGCGAGACGCAGGGGAACCCACCTGAGGGGAAAAGAGAGGGGAAAAAATGAGGGGAAAGGGGCAAAAAAATGATGGGAAAGTGGTGAAAAGATGAGGGAGATGATGAGGGAAAAGTGGTGAGAAGATGAGGGAGATGATGAGGGAAAAGTGGTGAAAAGATGAGGGAGAAGATGAGGGAAAAGTGGTGAGAAGATGAGGGAAAAGTGGTGAAAAGATGAGGGAGATGATGAGGGAAAAGTGGTGAAAAGATGAGGGAAAAGTGGTGAAAAGATGAGGGAGATGATGAGGGAAAAGTGGTGAAAAGATGAGGGAAAAGTGGTGAAAAGATGAGGGAGATGATGAGGGAAAAAGGGCAAAAAGATGAGAGAGAAGATGAGGGAAAAGTGGTGAAAAGATGAGGGAAAAGTGGTGAAAAGATGAGGGAGATGATGAGGGAAAAAGGGCAAAAAGATGAGAGAGAAGATGAGGGAAAAGTGGGGACGAGATGAGAGAGAAGATGAGGGAAAAGTGGGGACAAGATGAGGGAAAAGTGGGGACAAGATGAGGGAAAAATGGGGACAAGATGAGGGAAAAATGGGGACAAGATGAGGGAAAAATGGGGACAAGATGAGGGAAAAGTGGGGACAAGATGAGGGAAAAGTGGGGACAAGATGAGGGAAAAGTGGGGACAAGATGAGGGAAAAGTGGGGACAAGATGAGGGAAAAGTGGGGACAAGATGAGGGAAAAATGGGGACAGGATGAGGGACAAGATGAGGGAAAAATGAGGGAGAAATGGGGGACAAGATGAGGGAGAAGATGAGAGGAAAGATGAGAGGAAAATGAAGAAAAGATAAGGGACAAGATGAGGGAGAAATGAGAGGAAAGATGAGGGAGAAATGAGAGGAATGATGAGGGAGAATATGAGGGAAAAATGGCAACAAGATGAGGGAGAAATGGGGAGAAAAGATGAGGGAGAAATGGGGAGAAAAGATGAGGGAGAAATGGGGAGAAAAGATGAGGGAGAAATGGGGAGAAAAGATGAGGGAGAAATGGGGAGAAAAGATGAGGGAGAAATGAGAGGAAAGATGAGGGAGAAATGAGAGGAAAAATGAGGGAGAAATGAGAGGAAAAATGAGGGAGAAGATGAGGGGGAAATGGCCACAAAATGAGGGAAAAGATGAGGGGAAAATGGCAACAAGACAAGGGGAAAGATGAGGGAGAAATGAGGGACAAGATGAGGGAAAAGATGAGGGGAAAATGGCAACAAGATGAGGGAAATGATGAGGGAAAAATGGCGAAAAGATGAGGGAAAAATGGCAACAAGACACGGGAAAGATGAGGGAGAAATGAGAGGAAAAATGAGGGAGAAATGAGAGGAAAAATGAGGGAGAAATGAGAGGAAAGATGAGGGAGAAATGAGAGGAAAGATGAGGGAGAAATGAGGGACAAGATGAGGGAGAAATGAGGGACAAGATGAGGGAGAAATGAGGGACAAGATGAGGGAGAAATGAGGGACAAGATGAGGGAGAAATGAGGGACAAGATGAGGGAGAAATGAGGGACAAGATGAGGGAGAAATGAGGGACAAGATGAGGGAGAAATGAGGGACAAGATGAGGGAGAAATGAGGGACAAGATGAGGGAGAAGATGAGGGGAAAAATGGCCACAAAATGAGGGAAAAGACGAGGGAAAAATGGCGAAAAGACGAGGGAAAAATGGCGAAAAGATGAAGGACAAGATGAGGGAGAAATGAGGGAAAAGACAAGGAACAAGACGAGGGGAAAATGGCCACAAGACAAGGGGAAAGATGAGGGAAAAATGGCGACAGGACGAGGGAGAAGGATGGACGAGGGAGAAGGATGGTGAAGGAAATGAGAAAAAGGGGAAGGAAAAAGAGGGAAAGGGGAAGAAGAAAGGAAAAGGTGAAGGAGAACAAAAAAGGTGAAGGAGAAAGAAAGAAAGGTGAAGGAGAAGAAGAGGGAAAGATGAAGGAGAAAGAGAGGAAAAGGTGAAGGAAAAAAGGCAGAAAAGGAGGTTCAAGGAGCGTTTGAGGTAATTTTTTGGATTTGAAGAGGGTTTTGGGGTCAGTTTTTGGGATTCAAGGGGATTTGGGGTCAGATTTTGGGATTCAAGAGAGGTTTGGGGTCAGTTTGTTGAGTTCAAGAGGGTTTTGGGGTCAGTTCTTGGGATTCAAGGAAGGTTTGGGGTCAATTTTTGGGGCTTGAGAGGGATTTGGGGTCAGTTTTTGGGGCTCAGGAAGGTTTTGGAATCGTTCTTTGAGTCCAGAGGTGATTTCAGAGTCAGTTTTTGAGCTCAAGGAGGGTTTTAGGGTCAGTTTTGGAGTCCAAGTAGGGTTTGGGGGTCAGATTTTGGGATTCAAGAGAGGTTTGGGTCAATTTTTGGGCTTCAAGAGAGGTTTGGGGTCAGTTTGTTGAGTTCAAGAGGGGTTTGAGGTCAAGTTTTGGAGTCCAAGGAGGGTTTGGGGGTCAGATTTTGGAGTTCAAGAGAGGTTTGGGGTCAGTTTGTTGAGTTCAAGAGGGGTTTGAGGACAAGTTTTGGAGTCCAAGGAGGGCTTTGGGGTCAGTTTTGGAGTCCAAGGAGGGTTTGGGGGTCAGATTTTGGGATTCAAGAGAGGTTTGGGGCCAGATTTTGGGGATTCAGGGGGATTTGGGGTCAGTTTTTGGGATTCAAGGGGGTTTGGGGTCAGTTTTTGGGATTCAAGGGGGTTTGGGGTCAGATTTTGGGCTTCAAGGGGGTTTGGGGGTCAGATTTTGGGGTTCAAGAGGGGTTTGAGATCAAGTTTTGGAGTCCAAGTAGGGTTTTGGAGTCAGTTTTGGGGATTTGAGAGGGTTTGGGGTCAGTTTTTGAGGCTCAGGAGGCTTTTGGAATCATTTTTAGAGTCCAAGCAGGCTTTGGGGTTGGTGTTTGAGCCCAAAGGTGACTTCAGAGTCAGTTTTAGAGCTTAAGGACGGTTTTGGGATCATTGTTTTTAATCCAAATAGGGTTTTGGGGTCAGGTTTTGGGACTCAAGAGAGGTCTGGGGTCAGTTTTCGGGGGTCCGAGGAGGGTTTGGGGTGAGTTTTTGGGGTGACTCACGGCCCAGCCCAGCTTGGTGTGGGGCGTCTGGAAGCCGAGGAGGCGCGAGACGGTCTCCTCGGGGGGGAAGCTCTCGGGGTTCAAGGCCTCGAGGAATCGCCCCACGAGCAGCTGCAGCCCCGAGTCGTTGGCCACCTTCTGCAGCTCCACCGGGTCCCGGAGCCGCGAGCCCCCGACCAGCACCCTATGGGGGGGAAAAATATAGGGGGTGAGGGGGGTCTGAGCCCCACAAGTTGGGGGTTAAAGGTGTTGGGGGGCAGGGGTTACCTGTCGATGCCGTCGTCCCTCGGGTGCTCGGTCAGGTTCCTCCACTCGGCGAGAACTGAGGACTGAGAGGACATGGTGAGACCCATAGAGAACCATAGCGCTGCCCCACGGCGACCCACAGCCCCATAGGGAACCATAGAGAGCCCATAGGGAAACACAGAGACCCATAGAAAGCCATAGAGAGCCCATAGGGAAACACAGAGACCCATAGAAAGCCATAGAGAGTCCATAGGGAAACACAGAGACCCATAGAAAGCCATAGAGAGCCCATAAGGAAACACAGAGACCCATAGAAAGCCATAGAGACACATAATGATCCCATACAGTCTATAGCGCCCCCTAGAGGCCCCATAGGGAGCCACAGGGACCACATAAAGAGCCCATAGGGAGCCACAGGGACCCCATAGAGAGCCCATAGAGCCCACAGCGCCCCCTAGAGGCCCCATAGGGAGCCACAGGGATGCCATAGAGACACATAGAGAGCCCATAGATGCCCCATAGAGACACAGAGATCCCACAGAGACACACAGAGATCCCTAGAGGCCCCATAGGGAGCCACAAGGACCCCATAGAGAGCCCCTCCAGCCCCACACCTCAAGCTCCTCGATGCCGTCCACGAAGAAGCCGGCGACGCCGCGCTCCAGCCACACCGACAGCGCTCGCTATGGGGCAGGAGAGGGAGACGGGGGGTGAGTGCTCTGCCCCACAGCTCCCAAGCTGCTCCTCCTCCTCTCGGCCCCATGACTGCTCCTTAAGACTCTTCTCTGCCCCACAGATAACCCAAAGTGCTTCTCTCTGCCCCATAACTACCCCACAGCACTTCTCTCTGCCCCATAACTACCCAATAGCACTTCTCTCTGCCCCATAACTACCCAATAGCACTTCTCTCTGCCCCATAACTACCCCACAGCACTTCTCTCTGCCCTATAACTACCCAATAGCACTTCTCTCTGCCCCATAACTACCCCACAGCACTTCTCTCTGCCCCATAACTACCCCATAACTACCCAATAACACTTCCCTCTGCCCAATAGCTGCCCCATAACTACCCAATAGCCCTTCTCTCTGCCCCATAGGACTTCTCTCTGCCCCATAGGACTTCTCTCTGCCCCATAACTACCCAATAGCACTTCTCTCTGCCCCATAGCTGCCTCATAACCCTTCTCTCTGCCCCACAGCTGCCCCATAACTACACCACAGCACTTCTCTCTGCCCCATAACTACCCAATAGCACTTCTCTCTACCCGATAGCTGCCCTATAACTACTCCAAAGTCCTTCTCTCTGCCCCATAACTACCCAATAACACTTTTCTCTGCCCCATAACTACCTCATAACCCTTCTCTCTGCCCTGCAGCTGCCCCATAACTACCCCATAAGCCCCCTCTCTGCCCCACAACCTCCCCCCCACACCTACCGTCACCCCCTGGAGGAACTGGGGGTCCTTCCCTGCCCCCAGCCAGGCCTGCCCCTCCCCCGGGTTGGGGGTCACGTCCACCAGCACCTGCAGCCCTGGAGGGGTCGGGGGTCAAAAACCACGGGGGTCACACCTCCATCCCCCAAATTTGGGGACCTCACAGCCCCCACCCCCAACCCCTCATCACACCCATTTCGGGGTCCCACCCCCCATTGTTTAGCCTCCCCCCTCCCTTTAGGGTCCCCAACCCCTTTTTTAGGCTCCACTCCCCCTTTTAGGGCCCTGGCCCCCCTTTAAGGCCATGCCCCTTTTAAGACCACACGCCCCTTTTAAGACCCCATGTCCCTTTTAAGGGTGTCCCCCCTGCCCCCCTTAAGACCCCATGTCCCTTTTAAGGGTGTCCCCACCGCCCCCTTTAAGGCCATGCCCCTTTTAAGACCACAAGCCCCTTAATACCACGCCCCCCTTTTAGAGCTCCACCCCCTTAGGCGGCAAGCCCCTTGCTGAGGCCACGCCCCCTTTCTAGGGCTCCCGTTCACCTTTTTATAAGGCCACTCCCCCTTGCTGAGGCCACGCCCCCTTCCTAGGGCTCCCATTCACCTTTTTAGGGCCCCATCCCCCTTTTTAAGGCTCCACCCCCTTTTTAGGGTCCCACCCTTCACTTTTGGGGTCTCCCCCCTCACTTCTGGGCTCCCTCAGCCCCATTTTGGGGCTCCCCAGCCTCCCCCAAACCCCCATTTTGGGGTTTCTCCCCCCCATTTTGGGGTGTCCCACCCCCCACTTTGGGGTCCCAGCCCCCATTTTGGGGTCCCCCCCCGTGTTTTTGGGGTGCTCACCCCTCTTCTTGGCCGCCCCCAGCAGCTCCTGGAAGTCGCCGAGGGTCCCGAGTTGGGGGTCGAGCTGCTCCAAGGAGAGGTTTCGGGGGTCGGAGGTCGGGGGGTGCAGCGGCCCCAGCACCAGCGCCCGCACAGGGAGCCCCGACAGGTGATCCAGGCGCCCCGACACACCTGCGCCCCGAAAAGAGAGAGGGAACCCCCAAAGTCAGAGCCTGGAGCCCAGAACTGAGACCCTGAACCCCAAAAAGTGAGACCCCAAACCCCAAAAACGGAGCCCGAAGCCTGAAAGGGAGACCCTGAACCCAGAAAAACAGCATCAGGAGCCCAAGAAATGAGACCCTGAAGCCCCAAAATGAGACCCTGAAGCCTGAAAGCAGACCCTGAACCACAGAAAGTGACACCTGAGCCCCAAAAATGAGACCTGGAACCTGAAAACAGAGCCTGAGCCCCAGAACTGAGACCCCAAACCCCAAAAAGTGAGACCTGAGCCCTAAAAAAATCAGACTCTGAACCTCCAAACCAGAGCCTGAGCCACAAAATCAGAGCCTGAACCCCCAAAAGTGAGTCTCAAAAGAGACTCAGAACCCCCAAAACAGCATCAGGAGCCCAAAAAAGGAGACCCCGAGCCCCAAAAACAGACACTGAGCCCTGAAACTGAGATCCCGAAGCCCAAAATGTGAGATCTGAGCCCTAAAAAACAGACTCTGAACCTCAAAAACAGAGCCTGAACCCCAAAATCTGACCCTGAACCCCAAAATGAGACCCCAAACTCCCAAAACAGAGACTGAGCCCTGAAAAGGAGACCCTGAACCCAAAACTCAGATCCTGAACCCCAAAAAGGGAGATCTAAACCCCAAAAATGAGACCCCCGGACCCCAAAACCAGACCCTGAGCCCCAAAAATGAGACCCTGAACCCCAAAAAGGGAGATTTGAACCCAAAACCTGACCCTGCGGCCCAAAAATCAGTCCTATAGCTGAAAACTGAGCCCCCACACTCCAAAACCAGCCCCTGCAGCCCCCAAATCAGATCCTTCTCATCCCAAAAAGGAAAGTTTAGGCCTCAAAAACGAGCCCTGAACCCCCCAAAATGGACCTTTCTGACCCCAAAAGTGAGTCCTGCACCTGAAAGTCGAGCTCCTGCACCCCCAAAAGGCATCAGTACCCCAAAACCCGGCCCCTGCACCCCTAAAGGGCCCCCCCTAAGGATTTGGGGTGTCCCCATGCTGAGTCACTGCCCCCCCCCCCCCCCCCCCCAACACCTCGTGACACCCATGGGGCTGTGGGGCAGGACTGGGAACGGGGGAGGGGGAACTGGGAGGGACTGGGAATGGGGACAACCCCTCAGGGTTGGGGTCTCCCCATCCCCTTCAGCTTTGGGGTCTCCCCCATCCCCTTCTCTTCAGCTTCGGGGTCTCCCCATCCCCTTCCCTTCAGGTTTGGGGTGTCCCTCCCCATAAACTCTCCCCCCATCCCCCTCCCCTCAGCTCTGGGGTCTCCCCCTCCCCTTCTCTTCAGCTTTGGGGTCTCCCCCCTCCCCTCCCCTTCAGGTTTGGGGGGTCTCCCCCCATAAACTCTCCCCCCATCCCCTTCCCCATAGCTTTAGTGTCTCCCCTTCCCCTCAGCTTTGGGGTGTCCCACCCCATAAACTCTCCCCCCTTCCCTTCAGCTTTGGGGTCCCCCCATCCCTTTCCATTCAGCTTTGGGGTCTCCCCCTCACCTTCCCTTGAGCTTTGGGGTCTCCCCCATCCCTTTCCCTTCACCTTTGGGTCTCCCCCTCCTCTCCCCTTCAGCTTTGGGGTGTCTGCCCCTCATAAACTCTCCCCCCATCCCCTTCCCCTCAGCTTTGGGGTCTCCCCCATTCCCTTCCCCTTCACTTTAGGGTCTCCCCGTCCCCTTCCCTTCAGTTTTAGGGTCTCCCCATCCCCTCTCTATAGCTTTAGGGTCTCCCCCATCCCCTTCCCTTCAGCTTTGGGGTGTCCACCCCCCATAAACTCTCCCCCCATCCGCTTCCCCTCAGCTTTAGAGTCTCCCACTCCCCTCCTCTTCAGCTTTGGGGTCTCCCCCATACCCCTCCCCATAGCTTTGAGGTCCCCCCATCCACTTCCCCTCAGCTTTGGGGTGTCCACCGCCATAAACTCTCCCCCCAACCCCTTCCCCTTCATGTTTGGGGTGTCTTCCCCCCTAAACTCTCCCTCCATCCCCTCCTCTTCAGCTTTGGGGTCTCCCTCATCCCCTTCCCCTCAGCTTTGGGGTGTCCACCCACATAAACTTTCCCCCCATTCCCCAAGCTTTGGGGCGTGTTCCGCTATAAACTCTCCCCCATCCCCTCAGCTTCGGGGTCTCCCCCCATCGCCCTCTCCCCTGAGCTTTAGGTTCCTCCCCCTTGACTCACCCTTGAGGTCCCCTCCAAAGGCCTTCGGGGGTGCGCGGTAGAGGGCCCCCCCCTCCCACCAGGCCTGTGGGGGCAGGGGCCGGCAGCGAGGGGCTCTGGCCACGATGGCGGCCGCCGCCCCCAGCATGCCCAACCAGCCCAGCCAGAAGAGGAGGAGGAGGGCGGCGCGAGCCTTCCTCCAGGGGGGGGACTCGGCCGCCCGCAGCAGCTCCTCCTTGCCCAGCCCCGTGAACTTGGCCCCCGACCCGCTCAGGGGGTTCCCCCCCAGCTCCTCGTCGTCCCCCGGCAGCTTCATCACCCCGTTCTTCTCGGCCTGGGGGGGGTCGTGGGGGGAAGGAGGGGGGCGCCCCCGCTCTTCGTCCTCCTCCTCCTCGTCCTCGGCTGCCGCCGTCGCCATCGGCTGCTTCTCGGCCTCCAGCGCCGACAGCTCCAGCGCGCGGGACGGGGGGGCCTCGGCCTCCATGGGCTGGAAGGGGTTAAAAAAAGGGGGGGGTTAGGATTAGGAGGGGGGGAGGAACCCCAATAACACTGAGACCCCCCCCAGGGCACCCCAATAGCCTTAAGGGGAATGGAGACACCCCCCCAGCGCCCCCTAGTGGTCTTAGAGGGAACTGACACTCCCCCAGG
>JAUMJK010002502.1:0-31130 GCA_033558105.1 Coccyzus lansbergi
CCCCTCGACGCCGTTGGTCGCGCCCGGGCGCCGCATCGCGGGGCGAGGAGGGCGGCGCGTACCAACTCTGCGGCGGGGGGGGTGGGTGGGTGAGCGGATGCGGGCGGCGCGGCGGGCGCTGTGGACGGGCTGCGAGCGGCGCAGGATGAAGGTGCTGGTGGCGGCGGCGGCGCTGGGCGCCGCGTTCCTGCTCCTGCTGCCCGCAGCCTCGCGGGCCGACGAGCGCAAGAAGGGGCCCAAGGTCACCGCCAAGGTCGGGGGGGGGAGACTGGGGCGAGCGGGGCTCTGAGGGCGGGTGGAGGAGGCCTGGCGCGGGGGACCAGGCCTTAGCCTGGTCGGGTTGGCCGGGAGAGGAGATAATAAACAAAAATGTTTATTACCGATTATTACTGGGCAGTGTGCCCAGGTGGCCAAGAAGGCCAATGGCATCCTGGCTTGGATCAGAAACGGTGTGAGCAGCAGGGCCAGGGAGGTGATTCTCCCTCTGGACTCAGCACTGGTGAGGCCACTCCTTGTCCAGTTCTGGGCCCCTCAGCACAAGAAGGATGTTGAGGCTCTGGAGCGAGTCCAGAGAAGAGCAACGAGGCTGGTGAAGGGGCTGGAGAACAGAACCTATGAGGAGCGGCTGAGAGAGCTGGGGGTGTTTATCCTGGAGAAGTGGAGGCTGAGAGGAGACCTCATTGCTCTCTCCAACTACCTGAAGGGAGGTTGTAGAGAGGAGGGAGCTGGGCTCTTCTGCCAAGGGACAGGGGACAGGACGAGAGGGAATGGCCTCAAGCTCCACCAGGGGAGATTTAGGCTGGAGATTAGGAGGAGGTTTTTCACACAGAGGGTCATTGGGCATTGGAACAGGCTGCCCAGGGAGGGGGTTGATTCCCCTTCCCTGGAGGTGTTTAAGACACGGGTGGATGAGGTCTTGAGGGACTTGGTTTAGTGTTAGATAGGAATGGTTGAACTGGAAGGTCCAACGGGTCCCTTCCAACCTGGTTGTTCTGTGATTCTGTGAAGACACGATTCTTTACGACCTAGATAACAACATCGTGATGTTGGCACATTCCAAAGAAGGCCTTTTGTTTATAGATAGGTCTTATCTGCAGACTCATAAGAATCCTGTCTCCCCTTGAGGAAAAGATAAATCCTGTCAGTCCCCCCTCTCCCTTGAGGAAAAGATAAATCCTGTCAGTCCCCCCTCTCCCTTGAGGAAAAGATAAATCCTGTCAGTCCCCCCTCTTCCTTGAGGATCAGCAAAGGTAAAAAATGTCCTTGCACTCGGGCTCTGCCGCTGCCTCCCCGCAACCTACCTCTCCCCGCACCCCCCTCCCCACAAGGTGTTCTTCGACCTGCGGATCGGCGAGGAGGATGCGGGACGCGTCGTCATCGGGCTCTTCGGCAAGACGGTGCCCAAAACGGTGGAGAACTTCATGGCTTTGGCCACCGGCGAGGTGAGGGCTGGCGGATGCCAGGCTTGGGCCTCGCCCGGCGCCTGGGGCAGAGCTGCACAGAGCGGGTTCTAGAACCATCCTTTGCCTCACGCCGCTTTCTCCCTTCCCACACCTAGAAAGGATTCGGCTTCAAGGGAAGCAAGTTTCACCGTGTGATCAAGGACTTCATGATCCAGGGAGGAGACTTCACCCGCGGAGATGGCACTGGAGGTAAGATTTGGCCACACTAATATGCAGACCTGTCCAGAAAGTAAATTGAGTAAATATTAAATAAACCCCATATAATTCCCATGTATTCAAGTAACTCTGGCAAGGATTTGAGCAGCGTGAGGCGTTCCAGGCCAGGCTGGAAGCAACGCTCCCAACCCACAGCTGGACCACCCGAGGGCTGCTGTGGAGCTGGAGCACGATTCCACAGTGGAACCAGTGGGCAGCAGCGGGAGCAGAGCTGGCAGGGATCTGGCCTGGCAGCAGAGATGGGCACTGGGCAGGGTTGGGCACAGTCAGGCTCAGCTGTTCATGTAACTGTACCTCTGCCTCAGGACAACCTGGGGCTCTCTGCTGTGAAAAGTTCCCTCTGCAGCAACTGGTGCCTCTGCCGGGATGCCTTCAGTGCAGTGGCAGCAGGGTTCAGAGCTCCCCCAGCACTGGGCAAACACAAGTAAAGCTAACGTTGTCAGGGCTTGGGCTTGCGAGCTCTTCCCTGAGCTGCTCCAATCCTGTGGGAGCGTGATCCCACCTGCCCAGTTCACTAGGTGCTTTTGGCTTCCTCCAGTAGCTCATGGTTCCCTGCAGCCCAGCGGCATCAGGAGTTAATCCCCCCCTCGAGATCACCCCACTCAGCCTCTGCCCTGATATATCTCCATCAGAACAACACAACCTTTTTATATCTTCATCTTAGGAAAAAGTATCTATGGGGACCGCTTCCCTGATGAGAACTTCAAGCTGAAGCACTACGGCCCTGGCTGGGTGAGCATGGCTAACGCTGGCAAGGACACCAACGGTTCCCAGTTCTTCATCACCACGGTGAAGACGCCGTGGCTGGACGGCAAGCACGTGGTCTTCGGCAAAGTGCTGGAGGGCATGGTAAGAGCAGAATCGAGTCCCTGGGGGAGAGCAGGACGCGCAGGGGCTGCCCACACAAGCTGGGAATGGGCTGGGAGGGGTCCTCTGGGACAGTGTCCGATATGAACTGGCTCTGCCCCAGTCTGACACCTCTGCTGTCCCCAGGATGTGGTGAGGAAGGTGGAGAGCACTAAGACAGACAGTCGGGACAAACCTCTGAAGGACGTCGTCATCGCCGACTGTGGCACCATTGAGGTGGAGAAGCCGTTCGCCATCGCCAAGGAGTGATGGGCCCTCCCGGCTCCGCCACGTGGCCTGGAGCCCTGTGCTTTGCCAGGGGCTCATCTGCCAAGGGCTGTGGACCAGGGGCCGCTCAGCTCCCCCTCTGTGCATTCCCTGTGGGCCAGGGGTAGGTGAGCAGCAGCGGAGCCGCTGTGCCCCTCCCCCTGCTGCCTTCCCACAGGCAGGATGGGGCACTGGCTGCTCTTCCCATCGCTTTTGTAAGAACAATACGAACCAATAAATGTGACCAATGTGTTTTTTTAAAGAGCTGCCTCTCTCCTGTGCTCAGAGAGGCCTGGATAAGTCGGCATCCTTGAACCAGGTATGTTCCTCAGCCCTCCAACCCCCTTACGTGTTCCATGAGGCTGAGGATTCACCATAAACTCACAGAATTGGAAGGGACTTCCAAGCCCATCTAGTCCCACCCCCTGCCGTGGGCAGGGACACCTCCCGTGGGATCAGGGGCTCCAAGCCCCATCCAGCCTGGCCTGTAACCCCTCCAGGGATGGGGCAGCCACCCCTGCTCTGGGCAACCTGGGCCAGGGCCTCCCCACCCTCACAGCAAAACATTTCTCCCTAAGATCTCACTCAATCTTCCCTCTCTCAGCTGAAAACCGTTCCCCGTATCCTGTCCCTGCCCTCCATAATCAAGAGCACCTCCCCAGCTTTCCTGGAGCCCTTTAAAGTACTGGAAGCTGCTCTAAGGTCTTCCCGCAACCTTCCCTTCGCTGGGCTGAACAACCCCACCTCTCAGACTGTTGTTGTGCAGGAGTTGCTCCAGCCCACAGATCATCCTCGTGGAATAACAGAGCACAGCCATCTCTTGCCAGGCAAGTCCAGGTGATTTATTGCACCAAAGCCCAGATACTAAGGGGGTTTCCATCATAATTCGGAGTCCACAGTCTCCCATCTGCAATCCCAAACCAAAGGTCTCGCTCTCCCAACCAAGGTGCCTTGGGTGGTGATGGGCTTCCCAACCAAGGTGCCTTGGGTGGTGATGGGCTTCGCAAGCACTTTTACAGTTCCAGCAGCGCCACAGGGAAGTTATTTGTACTGCAGAGATTCCTCCCTTGTTGGCTGGGGGCTTGGGACACAGTGCAGGGGGAGGTAGAGCCCCTGTAGGACCCCACTGAGCACAATGTTGGGAAGCAGGTCTGCAAGGAAAAAGGGACTGGAGCTGCTGGCTCAGGCCCCACTACAGAAAAAATACTTTTTTTTTTGGAGGGGGCCAGATGAGCCCCTTCCCTTGCAGGCATCGGCTCTGGGGGCCAGTGCCTGTGGTCTTCTCCTTACCTGTGCCTGGTGGCCGTGCGTAGGGGTCGGTGCAGAAGCCAACGACAGGACGCTGGGAGGGTGGGTGCTGAGCACTGCCAGAGGAGACACCAGTGCTCAGAAAAGGGTCCTGCTTTCATCCCAGGTGACCCAGATGCGTGCCAGACCCCATCATCCCCAATCCCATGTCTTGAGATGCTTCATAGGGGTGCGGGTGGGGGGTGGGTGGGGGGGGGGGATGATCCCAGCACTGTGTGGGATAAACCGGAGAGCCTGACAACACTATCCACATCCACTCACGGGAGGCTGCTGGCCTTGAGGTCCTGCTGGCAGCGCCGCACCTTCAGGAAGTCCAGCAGGTCCTGGGGCAGCTCCTCATTGTGGAACAGGACTCCCTATGTACATTGGAGCGTCAGTACCCCAGCCCCGCTCCCCAAGCCACTGTCGGATGGGACTTACCCGGAGGTAAAGCTCCAGGCCCTGCCGGCGCTGCTCCAGCACTTTTGGCATCCAGTTGGGGACGTGGCGGGGTGGGAAGTCAGGGACTTTGCAGGTCTTCTTGATCTGGGACAGAGCACGGAGGGACACGATGGCAGCATGAAGGTGTGGCTGGAGGCTGCTGTCCCCTCCCTGTGTCCCCTGGAGTCTCACCCGCTTGTGCAGCGCCTGGAACTCACTGTAGCGCTTGGCCACCGTGTGCCGCCGACCATTGCACAGCACCTCCACCCGGAACACCTGCAGCATTGGGTGGCCACGGTGGCCTCCATCCTCAGCCATGGTGGCCGCCATAAACAGCCACCACAGCTTCCAGCCTCAGCATCACCAGCGGCCTCCCAGACACCCTCCTGCCTCAGGGTGGGCACTTGGGGACTCTCATCACCCCACTGTCCAAGATAGGCAGAGCCCTCAACCTCTAGGAACACTCTCCCACCTCCCAGGTCGACGGGGCAGGACCCCAGGAGCTGATGAGCACTCCCCCCAAAAAAGGGGAGGAAGATAGAGACCTTCAGCCCCTGGGGTCAATGGGACAAACTCCTACTCAGGGTGGATGGGACCCTGGCACCTTCAGTCTCCGCCTCCAACATGTGGGGACACTCCAGATTCCAGGGCAGAGGGAGACCATGTCCCCCCCACTCTCCCTTTCCCAAGGCAGGCAGGGATCCCGGGGACAGACAGGGCACTCCCCACCCTCTGGGGCACTGGGGATCCCAGGGGGCTGGTCCTGTCTCCCCCTGCCCCTGGAGAAAATGGGATCAGGCAGGGACTCCCAAACCATGGAGTATGAAGGGACATGCCAATCCGGGGAAGCCATCAAGCTCCTGGGGAGATGGAGACAACCCCTTAATCCCATCCAGGGCAGGAAGGGACCATCACCCCCTCCTCAGGACAGAAGAACATCCACCCACTCCACCCAACACACACAGTGCCCCAGAGTACTTGGGGATCCCCAAAGGACAGGCAGAGGCACTCAGAGATCACCACCATCACTCAGACACCCCCCACCCCAGGCCAGGGATATCTCCCCTTTCAAGGACAGAGGTTCACCAGACAGGGACCTCGGGGTGGGGTGGGGAGGTCTCACCCCACAGAGGACCATGAGAGCAGGCAAAGACCCCCACCCCCACCCTGCCGGAGAATGTAGTGAGCTCTTGGGGTGCTCTTGGGGACCTTCATGCCCAGGGGCACCTGGAGACTCCCAACCTCCTCCCCTTCCTTGTGTGAGGATGAGATTCCCCCCCCACACACACACACACACCCAGGAGCAGGTGGGACCCTGTGGACAGATGGGACCCCACGGCTGGGGAGGGGGCAGGCAGGGACCCTTGGGACAGACAGAGACCCCTGCCCACCCCTGGGGCAGACAAGACCCTCCACTCTGCAGTTAAGAGGGGACCCCGGGGCCAGGCACAGGCCCCACAACCCCCTTCACGGGATGAGGGGGCCCCATCAGGGACCCAGAGAAGGCAGAAACCCCTGGGAGGGTGGGGATCCCCCCCACCCCCTCCCCGGGGCACTTGGGGACCCCCGACCCTTGGGCAGGCAGGGATCCCCCGCGGGGCACGGGGGGGACTCACCACCCCTGGGCCACGGGGCAGCCTCGGCAGGGATCCCCAGACCGGCCCCCCCAAGGGGAGAGGTCCACACCTCCGCTCCCCGCTCCCGGGAACCCTCGGGGATCCCCAGCGGAGGGAGCCACCCCCCTCCGGAACCCGCACACCCCGCACCGCCCATGGCGCCCCTCACCGTGCGGGCCCGGTCGGGGCTGCGCGCCCCGGGCTGCGGCTCCGCCGCGGGGATGGACACGGCGATCATGGCCCGGGCCGAGGGCGCCTAGACCAACGGGAGGGTCCTGCCGCCCCTTGGGGCCGGAGGCACCGCGGGCAGCCGGCTCTGCAGGGACGAGGGGAAAGGAAAGTGAGAAGTCGGCGCGAGCTGCGCTTTCCCGTTTCCACGGGGGAATCGGTGTGAGCCAAATCCACGGCCCGGGGGAGGGCGGAGGAGCCGCCCCCCGCAAACCGCACCAAGGCCTCGCTGAGCTCAGAGCCTAAAAGCGGGCGCTGGGAGCGAGGAGGGAGGACTGAGCCTAATCGGGAGCCAGGGCAGGTGGCCGAGCAGCGCCCAAGGTCACCCCCACAGCCACAACGAGGCAGGAGTTGCCGCTGCTCATCCCCCCCCAGCCGTTGCCCTCAGCTCGGCCCACGAACAGACAGAGCCTGGCTGCCGCGATACAAGTTTTATTACAGAAGTTTAATGGCACTGCAGGAGTGAGATAGTCGTTGGAGCCCTAAAACCCAGCCTGAAAAATATACATTTGACATCTATCATAACCCCCCCCAGCGCGGGTCTGGTCTCAAAGCGGGAAAGTAGTTTCTCTTCAGTAAGAAAATATATGTTGCTAAATGAAAAATATACAGTTAGAAGAGTTATTGGCTCGCAAGTTGCCTGTTCGGGGGGTTAAACCTCTACCAGCTGCAGAGTGTAACAGGTTCATCCGCGTGGAAAAGAGGAAGAGGTATTGTGTATACAAAAAAAAGGCAGAGTTCAGGTACACTCATGTGCTCGGTCCCATTAAGAAATGGCCTTGGCTTCGGGCAGGAACGCTTCCCAGTACTTGACCAGCTGCAGGGAGGAGAGAGGCAGAGTCAGAGGCAACTAGTGCTTTGCCAGCACAGTTCAAGGCCAGAAGTGTTCTGAGGGGGCAGAAACCCCTTTACAGGGCACAGACCCCATCAAAAGGCATCGAAGGGGACACAATATCTGTCTTGTCACCCTGCTGCAAGCCCATGGGGTCATCCCTCCCACACATGAGAACCAGAGCACACACTGAAGTTCATGCTTGAGTGGGGTGTGAGCTCATGCTGCTGAGATTTGAGAGGCAAAACCACAGCAGGGGCCAAGGCCACTCACCTGCTGCTGAGAGGTTAACAATGTCTCCAGGTACTTAGTGACATGGTTCCTGAAGTCCCTGGATTTCTCTTTCTGGAACAGAAGGACACAGGAGTGAGCACAAAGCTGAAAGAGCCACCAAAACCCTTTGACTTTTGCAGGGGGAAAGGCCAAGCCACTAGGGTTTCCCTGTTCCTCCCGGGGCTCCGTTGGACAATCTCTGCAGGAGGAGATGATGACAAGGCTCAGCTCTGGCCAAGGCTGACAGCTCAGAGAATATTTGCCTCATTTCAATGGATATAGACAGAAGTCCCCTCCTCCCAGGGACAAGGCATCAGCTCTGCCTGCAGCAGTGATGTCCCAGCTCTCATGTCTGGATCCACAAACATTGCCAACTGCTGTGCTGGGAGGAGGCTCAGGAGCCCAGGTGACCCTTGGGCAGCCCAGGCTGCTATTCCCCCCAGCCAAGGCACATGAGGGCCAACCAGCTGGAAAGCTGCATGCTGAGGGCTGAGCCAAATCTACCTCAAACCGTATCACTTCCTTGCGGATGACAGTAGAAATCCGTTCGAAGTCCCTTTCGTACTGTGTCACACGAGACTCCCACTGTGGAGAGAGGAAGTGTGCTGTTTTCAGGGAAGGGGAGGTGAAGAAGCTCTCCTTCCCCTCCATAAGCTGTTTTGTAGCCACGACTGCTCACGCAAGGGATGCTGCTGGAGCAAGGCCCGGCATTTCTGGTCCTTGCTGCCATGGCAAGCTGCATCCCCTGCCTGTAGGAAGCTCAGCAAGGAAGCCACAGGTGGGACCACAACCAGCCCCTCCTGCAGCTTCTGTGGCTTGATGTGGGGCCTGCTCAAGGTCAGTTTATCCTTTGGCACAAGCCCAGCAATAGACACCCATCTCTTCAGCTCAGAAGAGCTTGCTGCTCAGCAGGAAGAAGGTGAGCAGAGGCCCTAGCACTCCTCATTCCCTACCTCCGAGATCTCCTCCTTGGCCTGCTGCAGCTTGTCAGGTTTGTTGGCCCAGAGCAGCCTGGCCTCCATCTCCCTCTTCTTCTGCAGCATGGTCTGGGCATCCTGCCACCGCTGCCAGGTCTTCATGCGCTGGTCAAAGGCTCCCTGGAAAGAAGCAGCAGGGACTGAGCAGTGGCAGCTGCAAGGAGCTCTGCTGACAGTTACTACCGCACCTTTGGCAAGGTGGACACCAGAGCTGCGTCCTCACCGAGGTCCTGGAGCCATCTCAGCCAGAAACCAAAGCTCAACCAGAAAATGGACTTGCTTTATGAGCAAAAAAGCCCAGGTGCAACATGCAACCTCACGGTCCAGGAGCAGCTCTCTGAGACTGCCCTCCCCTGCGGTTTGGCAGGAGAGGCACTGGAAAAGACTCAGCTATGCGAGCGGCTCAGTACAGGCCTGGATAGGCCTGAGGCCACCGACTGAGCTGGCAGCATCCCAAGCGTGACGTCTAGCCTGTCCCCGAGCTCTGTTCTTGGCCTGTTTCAGCCCTGTCACCAGGAGCGGTCAGTACAAGGAGCTTCCCCCACCTGTCCCACACTGGGTCTCCACCAAAATCTCCTGCCCACAGCTCTCGCTGGCGGCACAGTGTGCTCCTGCACTGGTCTGCCAGCGTCTGCCAGGAGGCCAGATGATTTCAGCAGGCTGGCAAATTACCTGCCCCTGAGACTTCTAAACACACCTAGCCAGATGCTGTGTAAGAGCTTGAAAAGCAGAAAGCCATGTTCAATAGCCTGTTCAGGAGGACAGAGCAGGCAGGAGACAGGTAGCGTCTGGGCAACACTGGGCTCCTTACCAGAACTCCCCAGGTAACACTTTCTGCCTCCAGCACTATCAGAGGTCTTGGTTGTGCTCTGCAGCGTGGGGCCAGGTGGTGATTTGTTAACCAAAAACAATAAAGTTGTTATCGCCTTGGTAGGCAGGAGACTGCGGGATACAGAAGGGAGGAGACTGCAGGACCCTGGTTGTTGCTAAGAGCTGTAGATAACTGGGCTAAAAACAGACTTTGCAAGTTTGAAAAACAAGAAAGCATAACTGAGCTATTTGGGCAAGCGGAAAAGCACTGCCTCAACGGGGCAGGGGTATAAGGGATTGCTTGTGCTTAATAAAGCAACCTTGTTTGGCACCTTAAAACAAGGTCTGTGCCTCAATCGCTGCACTGCAGCATCCACCACACCTTCCAGTATAGACTGCCAGCAGACCAAGGAGGCTTGTGGCTACTCACTGGGCGGCCTTCTGGCCTCTGCGGCATCCAGAAATTGCCCAGGGAGAAGACAAGTCTGAGGTAGAGCTGTCTGAGGTAGGCTCACTTGGGACTGGTTTCTTTCAGCCTGTGTACCAGGCAGGCTGCATGAACTTGAAGACTCAAGCTCTCCCCCCCAAGCAGGTGCTTGGCAGATCTATTTGCAACACCCAGATCACTGTTCACCAGCTCACAGCTTCCACAGTAGCTGCAGAGTTCACCTCTGGAAGGGCTGAGGTCACCTACAAGCCATGAACTTGCTCCACTTCCTTCTCAGAGAACAGCAGCACAGACAGGCCTCGCTTTTTCAATTTAACCCACTTCAGCGCCTGCACAACTGGACAAGATGCAAGTTCTACCCTCTGTCTGGAGAGATTATGGGTATGTCACGCCCTGTGCTTGCACTTAGAAGACCTGGCACTAAAATCTGTGCCATGACCAGCAGCAGAGCTTGACCCAGAGAAGTGCTTACCCTCACAACTGAGAGGAGGCGGATGTAGTCTCCCAGGAGCTCAGCCAGAAGGAAGAAGTCATTGTTAGCCTGTTCCTGGTGTAGCTGCTCAATCTTCTCTTCCACCTCAGCCAGCTGGGACAACGCCCGCGACAGGGCCGTGTTGTCCTCCGAGCTCCCCAGCATGGCCAGGCTCTTTGCAAACTGGGCTGTGTTCAACGCTAGCTCTAGCGAAGGGAATGAGAGAATCAGCCAACGGGCCTCGCTCTACACCCAATGCTGCACAAGTAAAGCCCCAGCCCAGAGTTCAGCCCATTTTGCTGCTTCCCTGTAGCCCCAGGAGACATTGGCTGAAAGAGCCAGCACCGTCTCGGTCAGAGCTGGCAGTTCTGCAGCATGGGAGGAGGAGGGCTAGGCAACTCCAGCCAGAAAGAAGGGAAGCCGTGAGTTGGAGGATAGACATAGCTTTGCAGAAGTCAGCAAAAACACACAGAGAAAGAAAACCAGCCCTGCTCCCTGTCAGAGGACAGCTTAGAAATAGTAAGGAGATCAGCTCTGCTTAGGTTTGCTACAGCAGCCTCCATCCTGCAGGACACTGCTTCAACACCACCATACAAAGCTTGTCGGGTCAGAGAGAAGAGGTGGGATTACTGTTACGCTTCTGCCTGACACAATGAAGAGACCAAGTGCCCTTCATAGCAAGGAAGCACTGCCATGTCCTCTCAGAGTGTTCCTAGGACACCCATGCACTGCCTGAGGCTTCATTGCTATCGGCCAAGCTACAGAGCAGGCGGTACCACACTCCTCACCTTTCCTGTGGTTCACTAGCATCTCAACAACAGCGTGCAGCTTCCGCAGCCGCTGGTCCTCACATTCCACCTCCTGCAGCTTCTCCTCGAACCACTGAAATAGGTAAACCCAGAGCTGATTCCAACAGACTGCACTGCTGCAGAGCGTCCTTGTATCCTGCTCCCAGAGCTTGAGCCGGGGAGAGCTGGCAGGTCTGGAGCGAGGACAAAGACAAACCAGAGGTGTCCACACACTTACTATGTCCGATTCATTCATCTTGATGGTCATTTTGCTGACGGCATCTGTAGCTTTGTTGAACATCTTCAGTATTCCCGCTCCACTCAGGGTCTGGGTGCCTACTGCTCTTGGCAGCTATAAGGAAAGAGAGAAGTTTGATTCGTCAGACAACAAAACCAGCTTGGCAAACAGCCACAGCAGTGACATTGTATTCCTGTGTGGGTCCCTTGACTGGCAGGGTCTCTGCTCAAAGGACCAGCCAGACACCGCCTGAGCAGTGGCAGAGCTCATATAATATTTCAAATAACGGGGCTGGAGTGGGTTTCAAACAGATGAGTTCCTAGACCTCCTACATCAGCCAAAACTGTTTTCCAGATGGAGCTGCATCTGCCCGTCAGCAAAGTGAGGTGTTTCCATGATGTCTGCTGCTACACCAGAGCTCTCCAGCACAGCGTTAGTGTTGGAATCACTCCTTCTAGGGTTTCCCCAGCGCTCAGCCTCTTTAAGACAGACTCCTCCAATTCAGATACACAGTTGGGCATGGTCACACTGTCTTTGCAAGAGCATGGTTCGGTACAGAGCCAGTGCTCCCTTGACACCCGAGCATCAGGGACCTCCCTCACCTCCAAACAGCAGGCTACACACCATTAAGAATTTCAGAGACCAGGGACTACCCGTGATTTCAACCCCACCACAACAAGCAAGCCACGCCAGAGCTCATTATTATAGAATCAAGGAATCACCAGGTTGGAAGAGACCCAACAGATCATCGAGTCCAACCATTCCTATCAATCACTAAACCATGTCCCTCAGCACTTCATGCACCTGTCCCTTAAACCCCTCCAGGGAAGGTGACTCAACTCCCTCCCAGGGCAGCCTCTGCCAGTGCCCAACGACCCTTTCTGTGAAAATTTTTTTCCTCATGTCCAGAGCACACAGTGCTTAGATGAGCACTGAGATGCAGAAGAGAGTTCTGTTCTTGTCACCACTGGTTAAGAACTCTTATGGGCTCTCATCAGGCCTTGAAGCGCGATGTCTCACTAACTCCTTCTGCACTCTTTCCTTCTATACTCCTAAGGTACTTGTAGCTATGTCATTCTGCACTACTGACCTCCTCCTTTTCCAGGAACTCCCTGACGTCAGGGTCCTGCAGCATTGTCGGATGGCTGACCACTCTCCGTAGGTACCTGCAAAGAGGAATGCACCCAGAGTTACTCTGATTGTCACAAACCTGGCTGCAAGCCATCCCCGTGACCTGTTATGCGCTCGCAGTTTACTCCAAAAGGTCAGTTCAGTAGCTGGGTCTCAGGCCCAACTCATTCTGCTGTTCTCATTCACCCACGAGTTAGAGATCGAGTTGTTTCTCACCCAACCCGCACTATTTGTACCACTTCTTAAAAATCCGTATTTTGGGACATCTGAGACAACTCAGTTCTCTCCCTGCCCTTCCAAAGTGGAATTTGGTCTGATTTGGGCCAAATACCAGCTGGGCCTTTTGAAGCAGGAGATTGTTTTAGAGTCAAAACAAGTCTCTGCAACTGCAGCACTTTGACAGCTTCCAGGCTGGCTGCAAACCTGGAAGCAGATGTTTTTTTTATCACACAGAGGAGAGATCAGAGGCCCCTTGCATGAGGGGATAGCTGCTGGGGCCTGTACCTCTCTAGAGCAGCCCGTCTTTTCTCTAGGAACTCTGCAGAGGAGGAGTCTTCTTTCCCAACTTTCACTTTGGTCATTCCTAGCACAAAAGGAAGATGCAGTTAATGAATGAGCTGCTTCAAACCCAACACTCAAGGCAGCATGGTCTGTTACAACACACAATCAGGGTAACAGTCGAGGAGAGGCATTGTACAAGAGGGATTTGACTTTGCATCAGCAAGAGGTACTTAGAAATTTAACATCTGCTTATGCCTAACATCCAGCAGAAGTCGACGTCCAAAAAAGAAGCAAAGCAATGACAGGCAAGACTGAAAGGGCCACAGGTCTGGACTCAAGTGAACAGCCACTCAGCAGCAGCATGGCAGATAAGGTTTTACTCCAAATCAGGCAGATGTAGAGGCATTTGGGAACTCAAATAAGGCTTTAAACCCAGAGCTCCAAGTACGGAACCAGGGTTTTGTCATGCCACAGAATCCAGATTATTTTCCACTCCTGCCTCCCAGGGCTGCTGTGCAGCTTCCCTCTCAGCTTTGAGGCCACAGGCAAGCCTGTCCTACAGGCAAAAAGCTCGCAGCGGAAGGACCAGCTCGGCTGCTCTGCACATCTGCCACTCACCTATGAGACTCTTCTCAGGTGGTGGAGGAACGATGAACCCATTCTGGGCATGCTTCTCCAACAGCTTCTCATAGAGACCTAGGAAGTCACTGAACCTCCTTTTCACTGAGAACTGCTTGCTCCTGAACATAGGCATGCTCGTCTGGGGGAAGAGACAAGACTAGGGTCAGACTCACTCAGGGAAGCTCACCCCTGCACACACAGCCTTGCTGGCACTGTCTGCTGTTACTTCTGGGGTGAAGTGAGACAGCTTGAGCTCTGCAAGATGTGAGGAACGAATAGAGCAAGCTTCAGTCCGGCTTTTTAGCAGCTTAGCTCCTAGCAGCTCTCCTTGGACCCAACAGCAGCATTAATCCCTCTAAATAACAGAGCAGCTCTTACTGCAGCCACAGGCTGCTTGGTAAACTCTGCCTATTGCTTAATCCCATCAT
Organism: Coccyzus lansbergi; assembly: GCA_033558105.1. Lineage (NCBI taxonomy): Eukaryota > Metazoa > Chordata > Aves > Cuculiformes > Coccyzidae > Coccyzus > Coccyzus lansbergi. Next base: position 13,884 of record JAUMJK010002502.1, read on the forward strand.
CCCTGCTCCCCACAGGAACTTGGATTGCTGTCAGGCCAGACGTTAACACCTTAAAGGGCCATCAGTGGCTTTTGGCTATGTTTGCAGAGCAGGAGAGGAGGCTAACAAGTCCCCTACATCCTCACACATATCAGCTCTAGCCCACAGATGCAGTATAGGTAGCAACAGCTTTTTGTAGAGCTCAGAGCAGTACCCCGAAGCTCCACTCAGGGCAGCAGCTGCAGAAAGTTCAATTTCTTGCAACTAGCTCGGGAGAGCAGGTCCTGACATGAAGCTACCTACAGCAGCAGCTCTTCAGTCAGAGTAGAATTCAGGTCAATTTAATCTGATGTGACCCTCAGCACAGAACCACTGGCAACAGCCTCGGTGTCTCTCTCTAACAGACGCCATTCCTGCCGCTCTTTCTGATGCTGAGCATTGCTATCAGGCAGAATTACAGAGAGGTAACTGGCTGAAAACACAGCCTCCTTTCCATCAAGTTCAAAATCTATTTCTCAGCAAGGCTTATCCTTTGATCTGCAGAAGCAGATATAACTTCTGAATCCATCTAACAAGGCATTCAGACCTCCTCTCTATTCAGGTTACCGCTGGCTTGGCTGAGATAGAAGAGTCCAGCTGCCTTCAATCATGGAAAAATAATGACACCCACCTCAGAAGTGATGCATTAGACATACCTGTGTTGACACTTTATAGGCTACATACGCATTCATACCATCTCCTGTGGAAAACAGAAACAAGGCATCAGTATCAGAAGACCAGCACTTTCCACCATCACATGAACGCAAAGCACAACAGTCCTGCAGTGCCCTGGCCTGTGCCTGCCTTGGTGGTTCTGGTTTTTAACCCAACAGAGCCCTAGATCTTCACAGAAAACCACAAGCAGCATCTTGCTGTGGGACCGTGGCTGCGTCTCCCCAACGTGACTGCCCATTTCTCCTTTCACTTCCACCAGCAGACAGCACCGACAATCAGGTGCCTGGTACACTGACAGCACTTGGGCTGGCTCCACGCATCTGCTCAGTGACAACAATTGAGTGATTGTACGGAACATGAAGCAGTCTATTCAGGGGACAGATATCAGACGGTCTCTGGCTGCACGTGGCCAGACTCTGGAATGTCACAGGCAGTTTTCTCCAGCTAACACAGAAATCCCTGTTTGCCAGAGGAAGGTTTACCTGGTAGTCCAACGGCATCCTCAGAGGTCTGATCCCACCCGTAATGCATCTCTAACATACAAGTCAGTGCACCTCCCAGCTCCACAGATCCTGAGCCACAGAGGGAGAACAAGCTGCCACATGTAAGGCTGCTCCACTGGCCGGGATCAGATGTTACCTTGGGTCCTCTGCATTCCAGGAACAGCCTCGTAGCTCTGCTGACCCCCACTTTCAACAGAGAGAAATCCTCTTGCTTCTCAGTTTGAAGCCAGAACTGCTTCCCCAACAAGCACAGCTACCAGGGAAGGTGCCAGAGCACAGAGGCCAAGTGACTACAGTTCCAGACACTCAGACCTGTTACTGCAAGACTCACATTTCATCCTTCCAGAAAAAATGCTCCTGGCTCCCTGTCTTTGAGGTCCCTGGCTTTCCAGAACCTGCTTCTGCCTCGCTTGTTTGCAACCCAGGCATTTTGCATTGTGTAGCTTCATTTCTCCTACATGCTGGAAGAAGTCTTGGAAACATGACTCCAGGATCCTATTTGTACTTGCAGAGACACGGGAGAGCTGGAGCCGTGGCAAGCAGAGGTGATAGTTGCATCCAGTCCCACGGTCAAGCCTGGCTTGTCTGACTGTGCCTCCCCATGCAGGTCAGGACAGGATGTTAACTCACCAACTTTCTCTGGGTCACTCACTCCTACAGTCAGCTCAAATTTGTCCTCCTGTTCCTCCTCTTCTAGCTGCTTGGAGTAAGTACACAAGGACAGCAAGTTAAAAACAGAAATCCAGACTTCAGTCCACCCCAAACCATTAAGTTCCATACATTACAGCGAGCCTGGGACATTGCCAAGGTATCTTTGGAACTTCAGCGTGGCCGAGTCCGTTCTATAAAGTGCTCAACCTTCTCACTTGTGTCGAGGCGACATGTTCCAAGGATTCCAAACCGCATTTCCCTATACTACACCACTGTCTGCACAGGTTGATGTACAAACTGCTTGGCCTTGAGGTGGAACTCTGTAGAGCCTGGGCTCAGGTCCGCACAAGACAATCTCCTTTGGACTCTTTTACATCGTGATTTCAGTTCTCATTTGGAACAGCAGAATACACGGAAGCCACGCAGGTCAGTTGTGCTGTGTAGGCACAGGGAAATGGAGAGCCAGGACAGCACTTCCCTTGTCTCCAAAATAGTTCCAGTCTCACTAGAGGAGATTTAGGCCAAATACTGCATGATTAACTGGGCTCAGCAGCCAGAATACAGGTTCCGCTTGAGGACTCAGCAGTCGCACATCACTGCTTCTTCTAAAAGCACACCCAAGAACAGTTACACTGCTTGTCCCAACACTCCAGCAAAACAATGCGCTAGAGCTTCGAGCCAGAGCTCGGATCCCCAGGACCAGATCAGCTACGTGATATCTCAGCTTTGGAAGCAGCCTGGACCACCACACCAGCCAGAATGCTGTCAGGCTAATCCAAACCCCACTTTAGCAGTATCTCAGGCCATCAACAGGGACTGATACATGTCAGGGCATCCAAATGCCAATTAATGTAACTGCATAGTTTAAGAGGCATGTTTGCAACTAAGTAAACAGACAGGTTTCTGCCGATTACAGACTGGAACCAGCAGGGCAAGTTGAAAAGCTCAGAGCAATTCTCACCTCCTCGTAGCTCTTTGGGGAGTTTCTGGAAGAAGAACTTGCAGCTACTTCTAAGGAGGGGGCAGGATCAGATGCTTTGGCCGGCTCCTTCTTCTGGTTGTTTTGTGCACTCTCTAGAGACAGCTCAACAGTGGCATCTGTCAAGAGAAGTTTGCAAGGGTCAGCCTCTACTCTGGGTTTCTGGAAAGGTGAGTTCAACATTATTGGAGATCTTCATGGAATCTAGGGATAACAATAGGCTTAGATAGCAAAAAAAGTCCATAAAGAGGACACTTATAAGCACTGGGAAAGGGAGGACACCTCCAGGCACTGGGAAGAGCACAACTTCATACATCTTCCCTGTAGTAAGAGCATCTGATCAGCCTGATGGAGAACATTAATCCAATGAACTTCTTATTCCAGTAGAAGCCAGATATCCTCTCCATGCTATGTGCTAGAGAAGCTGCACACTAGAACAGCTAAAGCTGAGCTGGATTTTCACACAGCAGGCTCCTTCCCAGTACACTTCTCCATCCAGAGAAAGTGAAAGAGGAGCAGGCAACTCCAGAACTGTCTCTCCGATGATTCCGCAAGAGGAGCTCAACCATGCTGGGCTGGGAGAACCCTGAGCCTCCTCGTTTTCCCCTGACAAGGGGTGTTAATATCTCCTGTTTCTTGGGAATGGCCCCGTCTCTCCTAGAGATGTTTCCTCCACCTGCACGGAGGGAGGAGAAGGTAGACAACGAAAGCCTTATAACTCTGACCTTCCCAAAAACACCCCCAGAGCTCAGAGCTCCCACAGCAGACTGGAACATGAGTTGGACGTAAAGCCCTGCAATAGTCCAGAACTATCCCAGACCTGTGGTTTGTGTTTAAAAGCAGCTCACTCCCAGCTCGGAGCTCGGAGCAAACACCCAGCAGATACAGACTCACCTGCAAACAAATCCTGGTCATCTTGCTCTATGCGAACCCCATTCTCTTTGGAGGTGCTACTCACAGGGACAGGAGACTCCTTTGTTGGTGCTGAGGTCTTGCTCTGCAAGAGAATTTAAAGCACGTAAACCAGAGGTTACGCTGAGGAATAGTGGCTGGAGGACCACACAGACCACCTTCTGAGCCACTGCCACACACGGTTGCCACTGTCCGTCTCACGTAAGCACAGCAGCCAGAGGACATCCCAGGCTGCTTCCCTCCCACCCACCCTTCAGCTATAATCATAAAATCATGGAATCACAGAATGCTTTGGGTTGGAAGGGACCTCAAAGCTCACCCAGTTCCACCCCCTGCCATGGGCAAGGACACCTCCCACTGGATCGGGGGCTGAGTCCCATCCAACCTGGCCTTGGACACCTCCAAGGATGGGGCAGCCATCCTACAAGGCTACATCAAGGCAACCAAGCCATTAAGGACACCAAGTGTCACCTGGAGCCTCAGAGCCAGTTTCGAACCTGATTTTTAGGAGAACAAGAGCAGACAGCAGGTCAGTGGGATGTGCCAGCCCTAAGCCAAGGTCACAGCCCCAGGTGCTGGGAGCAGTAGGCAGCAGAGGACACACACATGCTCCTGCTCAGAGCACCTGTGACACCCCCAGCCATGCCATTTCCAGGCTGTGCACCAGTACTAACGCTGTAGGTGGACAGCACCACAGAATTATACTGAGTTCCAAGGGGTGACGGAGAGGTTCGAGGACTTTGCTGCCTTGGCGCTCCTGGGAGCCAGCTTTGTGGAGCCACACATCCCCTTCCTAAAGACCCCTCACAGCAGAGACAAGGCTGCTGTAGCTGGACTCAAGCCAGATGCAGCTTCTAGTGTTTGCAAAGCAACGCTCACAGAACCTTGCACACAAGCATTGTTGTGACAAGTCAGCCACGAGCCTCAGGGCCAGGACTTGCAAACATAGCCCCTTTGGCCAGCAGCTTTACTGGCAGGACCAGATCAGTTGCTGGGAACAGGTCTGGGGATGAGGTGAACGCCCACACAAGAGCTCGGACACCAATCATACCACACCAGACGGCAGAGCTGTTCTGGTATTCCAGCTGCAGGCAAGCACAACAGATGCCAGCACCACAAATCATCCCTCATTTTGCAGGCAGACGAGGAAGGACTAGTTATTCCAAGCAGGGATTGGACAGCAAGCACTATTCTTTAGCATCGTCGCTGAGAACAGAACAGCTCTTTGATGGGCAGTAAATGGAGCACTACTGGCAGCAATTCTAAGCTGACAGTCTCCATCCAGAGTGATCTCTTCATGGAAACCTCATCAGCTCCCGCTGCTCCTGAAGGAGCAAAGCAGGGATAACACAGCTCAAGATAACTGCTTGAGGTGGGGCTCAACTATTTGAGTACCTAGAACGTCAGTGTCATTTGATGGTGAGTTCTTGGGTGTTTAAGGATGTTTTCCTGGAGAAGAAAGCTGAGACCGCTCCCAGTCGGATCAGAACAGTTACAGGCTAGAGCTATGTTTGCTAGTGAGGGATTGGGGAGCAGAGACCCATGCAAACATGACGCCCAGAACCACACAGAGTCCTCCACACTGACCTTCAGCTGGAGTCCAACCCAACAAGAGGGTTGCCACTACAGTGGCCTCAACAACAAAAGGGCTGCCACTACTATGGTGCCCAGGTCTCGTTCGGATCCTCTGCTTCTGCAGGAGCTCTTCAAGCTAGTAAAGAACCCCCACTCTAAACGGACAAGGGAAGGATCTCAGTTTGCCTTAAATTCAGTTTCTAAGACTGAAAGTACCACGCTCTGTTCCTACTTCTCCATCTGCTACTACAGAAGAGCCGTGGCCTCTTTTAGAGCAGCCTAGGACGTAACATCCACCCTCTCCAAGGCCAACTCAGCGCACGCCAACCATCACGCGTGCAGACAGAAGCTCCCTATGCCCCAATGAAAGCCTGATGCTTCTCCCAGGGAAGCAGATTCCGTGCTAGAAGTGCTGGCAACCCTAGAGAGGGCTGCACTCATGCAGGGACCTAACCTTCGTGCACAGATGAACTCCATCTCTGCATGTATTTGTGTCTGACCCAGCCAGATGCCGGCAGCTGAGCGGCTCTGTTTCACCAGCCCAACTCCCCTACTTCCCAGAGAACGTTTTGCTAACATTCAAGGACAGGCAGACAAGCAAAGCTGCTGGGTCACAGGAAAGAGCCAGGCATCAGTTACGGTTTTACTCCAACAACAGCACCAGGCACTGATAAGCTGCTTCAGCTTCACAGACTCCTGCTCCACAAAGGCCAATTTATTTGCATGAAAGCCCACAGCAGCAGGGATCTGGCCACTCTGGTAGCCTGTATCTGCCACAAAGCAGCCAGCTGCCCAACACACCCTTCCAGAAGTTCCAAGAAGCTCAGGACCACCACTGCGCCATGGTGCTAGCCAGACGAACTATCACCTTCCTCCTGCAAGGTCAGGGCTGCACTGTCCAATATTATTTTCAAAACACAACAACTGCTGCTTAGTTTTGCCCAGACTGATGAGAGAGTTTTATCTTCACAGTCCCACGCAGGGCAGAATCCAGCCACATCTCCCCAGTTTGCTTTATTCCCTGCTGTGGAGCGAGCACATTTCAAGGACACCAGGGCAGCACCAACAGCACAACTCCATCAGAGCAGGACAGAGGCAGCTTCAGCTTTGTGCCGGCAGCAGGAGAAGCTCAGCCAGGTCAGGCCCGTTCCCAACAGTAGGCAGGTTCCCACAGTTTCCTGCTCCAGGTCTCCCTGCATCCAGCCCTGGCAAAGCACCAGGGCCAGGAAACTGCAGACAGGAAAAGGCTCCTGGAGAGCCTTCTGCCAGAGATACCAACTTTGCCCATCCACCCTGCCAGCAGGAAAACACCCAGGTGAGGCAGGCAGAGGCCACAGTACCAGCCCTCACGGGAACATGATCAGCAGCCTCAGTTCGCAGAGCCTGGGAAACCAACCCTCGCACCTGCAGCATTCAGCAGCAAGCCCACTGGAGGAGCCAGCTTTTGCAGTCCTTCTCTTAGAGATCCTCACTTCATGCAGGCACCAAACCCAAGAATCAGAGGTCAGCAGCTGGCAGGGGAGGGATTCACCCTGGGAAAGCACTGGCCAGTGTTGTAACTCTCCTCCTGCCTGCCAGTTGCTGCCTGGAGCAAACATCAGTGCAGGCAGCCAATGCTGGCAGGAATGAATATCAGTGGCCTTCAGCAAACAGGGGTTCACATACAGAGGGGATGGCTGGAAACAGGGAAAAGTGCCAAAACCCTTCCCCTTCCCCATTCCCGCCTCCCTTATCAGCAGGGGATTTACACACCACCACAGTGACCTTCTTTGTTGAACAAGTGTCGTCAAGACTCCTCAGTCTGTCCTGTGGCCAGTAGCGCTGCCACATAGCAGAGGAAGTTACTGAGGCACCGGTGACCCTCCCCACTGCAGGCAGGGGACATCGGGTGCCTCCTGTCAACCCATTCCTGTGGCATGGGGGTGTAAGCCCCCAGCAAGCACCACATCAACCATGCCAGCACCCTCAAGGGGTCGAAAGCTGACCCTGTGGGGAGGCAGACAGGGCTCTTTCCCATGCGGCTGTGCCACAAAGGCGCTGAGCAACGGCCACTGGCAAGTCCATGTGAGCGACTCAGACCCTGATCTGAGGGGACCAAGCCACAGTCAGCTGTTCCAGCCCATGTCCCACCCATGCAAGGACATCTCAGGTTCCTTTGAGTTGCTTAGGTCTCACAAGAACAGACAGGTTATAACCCAGGTAGGCACAGTCCAGCCTGGCACGACCCATTCCACAGTCCCTGCTCCGTGGCCCCAGCTCCCACCCAGCAGCCCCCATTGCAGCCCCTCAAGGCGCCTAAGGCGGCCCTAGGGCAGAGGGCTGACCCCAAACCCTCCCTCCCCTTTTCCGCAGGGAGGTTTTGGGGGTTCCTTCACCCTTTTTTAATCGTAGGAAGCCTCCCATCCCCACAGCCTCCGCCCGCCCCGTTACTCACAGAGCCGGTGAAGATGTCCTCGCCCTCCGTGTCGCTGTCGGCCGCGCTGCCGCCGCCGCGGGTGTCGGGGAAGGGCGGGGGCTGGCGGAGGGCGGGCGAGGGGGAGCGGGAGCCGTCGCCACCCGACGCCATGTTCGGCCACTTCCGCCTGCGCCGCCTGCGCCGGAAGCGGCACCCATTTAGGGGAGTGGCCAGTGGGTGATGTGCTCCCATTGGTTAGCACCGCCCCGCGCCCCGCCCCGCCCCCGAGCGGCCAATCAGCGCCTCCGCGGGCAGGCGTTGCTTTGTCCCCATGGAAACGGGCACGAGGAGCGCGGGGGTGGGACGGGCCTGTACCATCGCAGCAGGGCGGGGGGAGCCACAACGGTCTTGGTCCCAACGTCCTGACGCACACAGCCGCGGTCCCCTCGCTGCCCGAGCAGTGAGGGCTGTCGTTCTCCACTGAGCGCACGCAGCTGCCAGGCCCTCACCCTCCTGACCCCAGATGCCGTTGAGGCCTTCGAAGTCCCAACGGAGAGGGTCGTTGTCCCCTCCCTCTGTCAGCAGAGATGGTTGTGGTCACCTCGACCCTCCCCTCCTACCACCGCAGCCACCTTTCCCTGGGATGCCTGACAGCTGAGGCAGCCTCAGTCCCCACCACAGTGGCCATGAGCCCCTGAACACCTCAACTGGAACGGCTGCCATCTCTTTCTGTACCTAGAGGGCCACATGTTCAGATCAAGAGTTTAGGGGAGTAGCCCAGGACAGAAGCAAGGGACAGCTTGTCATAGTCAAGTTCCTAGTGGCTTGAGGCAGACACCCAAGGGCACTTCACAATCTTTAGACTAACTGGCCTGCGCTCGGCAGAGAGCAGATGTGCTTTATCACTCACCCCTGTAATCCTGAAGATTCCCCCATCTCCTTTCCCACAGGTATGGATCTTCCCTTTTCCCTCAGGCTAAGCTCTGACCTCAACCCCCACCCCCCAGACCCTTCCTCTCCCTGGGGGCTCAAATTCCTCTGTTCCCAGCCAGGTAGGTCCCCTGACCCCCTTTCTACTCACCTTCCAAGCACACTGCCGTCTCCATCTTCCCTTACCCTAGGTTTTCTCCTTTTCCTTTCCCTTTGCCATGTACTTGGACCCCCATCATCCCCAAAGGGGGTGTGTGTCTCTGCCCAGGCAGTGCCCTCTGGAACCCCACAAGGTGCCCACAGGAGCCAGGAGCTCATTAATCACCTTTTTATTTTATTTAAAGTGCTGTACACAAAGTCACTCCCCAACAAGGTGCCCCCAGCACCCCTGTGCAGACCCTGCCCTGACACCTGCCATCATCCATCACTCACTGCTGTCAGGTGCAAGGCCAGAATAAGTTACCCCACTTCCCGTACCATGTTTTGGGCACCGGGGCAGGGCAGCATCAGCCCTGGAATGCCAGCCCCACCTGTGCCAATTCACCCAGAGTGCCCTGCACCAGGGTAAGTGTTTGCTTCGGAATGCAAAGTCACAGCATCAGGCCCTGCCCGTTCCCAGCTCTGCTGGCCACAGCTTCCATGCCCAGCTCCCAGGGCTCAGCATGGCAGTGGGGAGCACCTGCAGGGAAGGACGAGGCTGCAGCACAAGGGCTTGCCTTGCCAGCAGCCAAGGATAAACTGCATACCAGAGGAGCAGCAAAGTCACAAGGGTCAGCTCAGGCTGGCAGACATTTGGAGACTGGCGTCTCCCAGGGAAGATAAGCTCTGGGATCCCCAGGAGAGGCTGGGAGCTGTGCCAGGCGGTACTCACTCCATCTTGGCTTCCAGGTGGTGGACAGTCTGCTTGTCCAGGTAGCGGCAGAAGAGCGAGAGAAGGTTGCTGGGCAAGAAGAGAGGCTCCACCAAGGAGGCCTTGGGCACTTGGGATAGCTCCCGGGCAACGAGGAACACCGTGTCTGTCCTGGGAGCATGGACACAGGTGTAAGTGCCCCACTGGCCAGTGAGCCCCAGCCCTGCTGCTCCCACAGGTCCTCACCAAGTCTCAAAATCCCCATGGCATGGCTCCAGCGGCGTGTCTGAAGACAGCAGCCTCTCACCGTGGCTCAGCAGGGAGTAGAGCAAGGAGATCCCAAACTGCAGGGAAGAATCAGAAGTGTCACAGCCAGCATCACCCCAGGGACACCACAGGGCTCTCGCTCTCCTCATCAGGGCCACGTACCTGGTTCTTCAAGGCCATGGTGAGAGGGAGCTCAGGGGATTCGGAAAGAGGCCTGGTCATCTCCTGCAGGACCTCGATGAGTTTGGTGAAGGCCATTCCACCCACCACCTCATTCAACGGGCTGTAGAGCAGGGGTAGAGACTGGGCAGGGCAGAGGGGAGAGCAGGGATCTGACCATTCATTCACCCTGTTACAGCCACAGCCCTATCCCAACCCCCGGGGGGACACAAAAGCCAACACTGCCCCTTCCCTGGAGGCACTGCCAGCAGGATCTGCTCTAACCACTCCTGGAGACCTTTCTCCTCCTCCCCAGGGAGAGAAAGCGACTCCTGCCTCATGCCAACCCCACCAGCTGCCAGCCCCCTGCTGGGACCCAGCAAGCCGGGCACCCCCCGTTGCCCAGGGCACCCCCTCACAGCAGGAGCAGATGAGGGAAGGAGGCAGCCTGGAATGTCCCTGCCCTGGCTGGATATGCTCGCCTCATCCAACACGTCCTTCTTCATCAGGAAGGGCAGGTGGTGGGTGATGGTCAGCAGGATCTTCTCCGCTTGTTCCTGGGTCAGGTGGGGCAGGAGCCGGGCCATGAGTTTCTTGCCCTTCCGCACACACAGGAGTTGCAGGAATTCATCCTCTGCCTCCCTGGGGATGAAGGCTCTGTTGGCACAGATCCTGAGGTAGCTGTAGCATCTCTGTCCATCCAGAAGGACTAGCGTCAGCTCCAGCAGAGCACAAGTCTCACTGGCAGGGTGGTGACACAGAGGACAGGACCAATCCTCTCCATCACCCCGTGATCATCTGTGCCTAGCAAGGACCGAGACATGCCACCCAATCCCCTCAGCACAAACTCACTCTTTGCTGCCATAAGCCCCAATTTTCAAGGCTTGGTAGATACGCTCCACTTCTTGGCTTTTCTGCTCCTGACAGCAGGGTTGCTGCTCCTCCAGAGACAGGGACATCTTCCGCTGTGTTTCCTCCACTTCCAGCAATGGCAGGAACAGCTGCAGAAACCACATGGGCTTAGAGCGCAGCTTGGAGCATCCTCTGATTAGGCAGATGTCCTCTTGCACAGTTCCTTGTATGAAAGCCAAACATCTGCACCATCTGGCCCTGCCCCAAACCGTGGCTTGCTCACCTTCTCGATCCGGTGCAGTGCCCGAAGCCGATGGCTCCCTGCAGCCTTCAGGAGGGGAGAAAGGAAGGCACAACAGTTACAGCTAGCACCAGACACCACTGCTGGCAGAATGCTGGGCCAGCTGCTCTGTTGCTCCCTGGGGATCGGGACAGCTTCGGGATACGCAGCAAGAGAGAACACAGCCAGTTCCAACTGCCTGGAGTCCCAAACCTGCTCTTGGCAGGGGACAAGCTACCACTGCCAAGGCAGCACCCGCTCCATCCTGCGGCTTGGCGCAGGACCCAGAGCTGAGACAGCATCCATGCTCAGTACCAGTAGCTCCTAAAGCTTCCCTAGGCCTAGGGAAAGCTTGGAGCCATATCCCCAACCATCCAGAGCACCTGCCAGCCCAGCTCTGCTTTACCTACCTCCTCCACAAGGGCATGGTGCACAGCATCGATGGCCCGGCGAGGGCTGTAGCAGGTGGACACAGCAACCTGGCCCAGTGAACCGGCAATACGCACCACTTGAAGAGAGGTAGGAAACAATGAGACCACATTTTGTCATCCCTCACCCAGCTGCCCACCACCCACCCCAGCCCCTCACCAGAGTCATACGTCTCCACTTTCTGGATGAACGGTGTGACCAGCTTAGGAGGCTCCTGCTTGTTGCGCCCACCAAGCAGCTCGTCCTCTGCCTGTTTGTGCTCCAGCCGGTGGTAGTACGTCTGTAAGGACAGGATTAGCCAGGAGGAGGGCCACCACCAGACTGGGCTCCCTCTGGCTCCCAGAGAGATAAGGCCCCAGCCCCGAGGAGCAGAACAAGACACAGGTGCTGCTGATAGGAGCTCACCTGGTAGTAGTAGTCATCATCTATGTTCTCACTCTGTAGTTGGATCATCTCCACCTTGACAACCCAGTCTTTCTCCTTCGAGGTCATCAGCCCAGCATAAGGGTCCATGTTAGGAGACCACAGCTTCTCAGAAGAGATGCTGGCATGGGAAAAGATCGCAGTGTGCTGTGACTTCCCAGAGCCCCCCCCACCCCATAACTCTGGGGAGGCAGGACCCCTTACCTCTGCACCTGCCCACCCTGCTGCTGCCGTTGGGTCAGGATCCGCTGATGCTGGGGGTGCAGCTGGGTCAAACGGCTAGGAGCGCTGCAGGCAGACCGGAGTGGGGCTGGGGACTCAGAACACACACTAGAGCCATCCCAAACCAGGGATAATCCCCAGCTTATGTGTGAGGCTCCCTCACTCACATCTGTGCAGCCCACTCACCATCCCACCCACCTGAGGTCCATCTGGCTGCTGGCTGACGGACTGAAGAGGAGAGTGGGGTCCAAAGAGGGAGACATTGGACCAAAGTGCATGGCATGGGGCCGTGGTGAGCTGCTGATGTTGGGTGACATGGGCTGGAAAGGGGTCGGAGATGCATACCCTGCAGTCTGGAGCGGAGAGAGAGGTATTTGGGTATCTGAGCCTTCCTCTGAGTGTCCCAGGTGGGGCTGCCAGCTCTGCGCTGGCTTCTGGCTCCCATCCTCACAGGGGCCACCCATTCCCTGCAAGGAGGGGATGCGTGGGGCACCACAGCAAAGTGAAACCCTCCAGAACCCTGGGACAGGCAAAGGGACTGTGGCATCAGAAAGGACTGCACGCCCCAGGTCCATCACCAGCATCCCCGCATGACACCAAGCACACCACCGTACACAGTGCAGGTCCCATGGGGACACTGGGACAAACAGATCTGTGGATCAACGGCTACACCAGTGGCTCTACTTTCCCCACCAGGAAATCTCCAGAGACGTGTGCTTGGGATCAGACAGAGCTGCAGAGTCTTCCCTACACCAGAGAGCTTAATGAAGCACTGTTTTGTCCCCTGCCACTCATGGGGACCCCCTCAGAGGGGACACTGAAACAGCTTGCACCCCACTGTGTTACCTGGTTGGAAGCAAAGAGTGGAGAGGGTCTGCGAGCCGGCGCAAAGGGCCGAGGGGAGCATGGGGAGCGAGGCAGCGGCGACTGCTGTGGGGCGGGAGATGGAAGGCGTCACTGGGACAAAACTGTCCTGGAGGCTGTACTTCTGGGGAAGCAGAGGGGACATGAGAGCCCCCAGACCCATTACCTGCTGAAGAAAGCGCTGCGGGAAGGACTTGGAGGACATCATCCTGAAATCAGAGCGCTTGAGTTGGGGCAAGCCCCCGTAGCCCCTCTGCACGGGGGAACTGAGGAAGTCAAGGGCCACGTTGGTGGATGGTGGGGGTCTCTCCAGAACCTGGAGAATGGCTTTATCCTGTGGAAGGAGGCAGCAAGAGGTGGGAATGAGGTCCAGCTGCTATCAATGTATCTCCTCAGCATCAGGCAGCTCAGCAAAGCCTGTGGGTGTTGCTCAGCTGAACCACACACCAGTTAGGCTTCGACCTGGGCAGGTCTCCATAGGGACACTTGGCACTGAGGTCCTAGTGCCCCCAAACTCAACAGCTCTGCCTTCAAACCCAGGCTCTGCTTTGGGTGGGCACCTCCTTCCACAACGTTTGCACCCAAGAGACACACCCTTGAACCTCCAGACCCAAAGTAAGGCTTTGGTGGTCACTCCATACTCCAAAATCACCCACAGGACCTCTGGCCCAGGGTGTCAGGGATCCCCCCAGCCGCTCCTTGAGGGCCTCTTTTGGGGGTACCCACCTCCAGCATGTGGTGGGGTGGGATGCTGCTGGGGCTGGAGCCCCACACTGCAGGATCCATCGCCAGCTGGAAAACAGAAAGCTGGTCAGCAGGGGGAAGGATGGGAGAAGAGGAGCAGGAGACACTGCAGGTGGGTGGTTGGGGGCATTTTTACCTCATCCTCGTTGCCAAACTCTGCCCAGCAAGCACCAATCCTGCTGTCCAGCACCGCTGAGTCCTGGCTCTGTGGGCAAAGAAGAGGTTAGAGACGCAGCAGGCCTTCCTCCCTTGGGAACGGACCAAACCAGCCCCAGGTGCCCACTGCGGGAGTGTGGGGAAGGAGGGGGCAGCAGGTCCTCATCTGCCCTCCACGCAGGGACAGGTCCCCTCCCTCCCACTCAGGAGTCACCTCCAGCGTGGGTTTGCTCTGCACAGCTCTCATCACCGCGGGGTCTCCCAAGTCATTGAGCTCCTCGCAAGGCTCCTGGTCTTCCTCCTGTTCCTCTGACCCTAGCTGCTCCTCCTCCTCTTCCTCCAACTCGGAGCTGACTTGCTCGACCTCTGGCTCCATCCCACCTTCCTCTTGGGGCTCTTCCAGCTGCTCAGCTGCTCCCGGCCCCGGTTCCTCCCTGACCTCGGTCTCCTCTGCCACTGCTTCAGCCAGCTCAGGTCTCATCTCCCGAGGCACCGGGGGCTTTGCAGCATCCTCCTCGGCAGAGTCTCGGTCTTGAGGGAAAGAAGAGCACGTCAGGGTGAGAGAGCCTGGGCAGCGTCCACCAGGGTCCAACTCGGCTCCTCAGCGCACCGGGCGCTGGCTGATCTCCCTGAGCTCTTACCTAACCCAAAAGTCATCTCATTGTACAGGTCGAGCTCTTCGTCCTCCTCGGCCATCTCCTCCAGCAGAGGAGCATCTTCCACCAGCAGGTAGTCCTCAAGGATCTGCAGCGGGAAGCGGCAGGATCCCCGCTAAGGGAGTCGGGCAGGGGAGGGGTAGCCCTAGCCTTCCCCCGGGCGAGGGCACCCAAGCTCCACCCCGGGGCCGGTGTCGCTGGGCAGCCGCAGGGAGCGCAGCGGGAGAGGGGGAGCCGCAGAGAGCGGCAGCTACGAGCCCGTCCGAGCCCAGGACCGGGGCTGGGGCCGCCCAGAGGCGACGGAGCGGCGGGCGTGAGGGACGCTGCTCGGCTTCAGAGCGAACGCTCCACCGGAGCGCGAGGGGCACCGACCGCCCGGAGCACCGGGAGAGGGTCTCGGGGATGGGGGGAGCTGGCACCGGGGGAACCGCCTCACGGCGAGGCAGCACCGAGAAAGAGGTGTGTGTGTGGGGGGGGGGGGGCGGCTCCGGGAGAGCGGCACCGACAGCCCCCGGGGAGGAAGGGGCAGCGGAGGGGAACGGGCTCCGGGACGAGCCGGCGGCGGCTCCTGGGCGGGCACTCACTACGGGCTCGCCGCCCTCCGCCATGGCCCCGCCCGCCGGGTCCCTCTACGGGGCGGCGCTGCCCCCGCCGCCGCCTTTTACCGGCTGGCGCCCCCGCGCCTGCGTGTCCGGGCCCCGCGGCCAACCCGGGAAGCCGCTGCGCCTGCGCACGGCCGAGCGACCCGGGCGGGGAGCGCCTCCCGGCCTCGCCTGGGCCCTCGTGCACGCGGTCCCCTGGCAATTAGAGCGCTTCCCGGAGCGCCCTGAAGGAGGAAGACTGTGGCTGTTCCGACTGCATACGCCTGGCTCTCCCTGCAGAAGGAACTCGTGGAGAGCCTGCCCGGGGCCGCCGGGCTGCGGCAGAGGCGTCGCCAGGGGCTCCCAACCTAGAGAATCCTAGAATCCTAGAATCACCAGGTGGGAAGAGACCCACGGGATCATCGAGTCCAACCATTCCCATCGATCGCTAACCCACGTCCCCTCAGCACTTCGTCCACACGTCCCTTAAACCTCTCCAGGGAAGGGGACTCAACCCCCTCCCTGTTCCAGTGCCCAACGACCCTTTCCGTGAAATATTTATCCTAATGTCCATCCTGAGCCTCCCCTGGTGGAGCTTGAGGGCCATTCCCTCTCGTCCTGTCCCTCGGGAGAAGAGCCCAGCTCCCTCCTCTCCACAACCCGACAGGCAGAGCGCAGGTGCCAGCACACAGGAAGGGTCCCTGACCGGCAATCAGTTCTTTGTGTAATTAATCCTCCCTGAACCAAAAGTGTCACTGCCCAGAGCAGATCCAGCAGTTTATTCCTGCCGCAGCCCTGAGACCCCTGATAAGATCCTGGCAGCAGCTGCGTCCTCTTATCTTGCAGCAAAAACAGTGTCTGCTTGGCACAGCTCCCGGGGCAGGACTAGGTTCTGGGCTGGCTGAGTGGGGTTGATAACGAGTATTTGCAGTTTTTTTTCCTTTGCCTCCTTTGGGAGGGAGATCTCTGTATGTGCTCTATTGATTTATGTCAGGTTTTTAAGTGAAAGATGTTCAAAATGCAAGGCTTAAAGGGCCCAGTGTTAGAGCTCTGTAACACTCCTGCTTTCTTCTAATAAAGATTTTTCTTTTTTTTTCTCATTTGCTTAACTTTGCAATCCCTGTGCAGCCGGATAGAAGACAATAGCCATGTGTCTGGTTCCCTTTCTGAAATGGGTGACTCTAAAGCAGTACATGACGTGCAGGACCGCAAGCAGACAAGCTCCCTCATATATAAAATATCCATGTGCTCTTTAATAGTGGTTCACTTTCCCTCTTTAACCTTGGGTTTCTTGATGCTGCTGTACTTCCCTCCTCTAAGCTGTGATGAAGGGTATACCCAGCCATGCTGGGCTTCAGTGCTTGTTTTTTCTAGGGAAGGCACCAGAAACCTGGCTCTTTGACCTTCCAGGGTTTTTGTGTCGGTCAGCAGGGAGTCTGTGCTGTGCTAGAACAGCAAAGCCAATCCATCCCACAGCCGTTAGAATGAAGATGCTCCTGCAGAGACTTCAAAAGCAAGCAAGCTGAGGCTCAGGGATGGAAGGCAACTGGGATATGCCAGCATTGGCTATGGGTGACATCCAAGCCCACCCAGTCCCACTCCCTGCCACGGGCAGGGACACCTCCCATTGGATCAGGGGCTCCGAGTCCCCATCCAACCTGGGCCTGGGCCCTGAACACCTCCAGGGACGGAGGGCCTGCTCTGGGCAACCTGGGGCCAGGGCCTCCCTACCCTCTCAGGAAAACATTACTCCCCTAAGACCTCACCTCAGTCTCCCTTCTTGCAGCTGGAAACTGTTACCCCCTTGTCTTAATACGAGCCCTGGCTGCAAACATCTTCCATAATAGCTGGGTTTTACTACTGTTTTGGTGAGGGGCAGGAGCTGGGCAAGCGCCCTGCAGTGGCTCTGAGCTCCACCCCACGGGGGGTGTCCTAGCTGGGCTGTACGGGGCTTGGAGGACCCCACCCCGATGCAGGGGGAGCTGTCCCTGCTCATGGCGGGGGATGGAATTGGATGGAGTTTAAGGTCCTTTCCAGCCTACACCATTCTATGATTCGCACGAAGCGGTGCTTCCGGAGCGCAGGCCCCGGGCGAGGCGCGGGCCGGGAGGGGAGGGGCTGAGGCC